>CM076570.1:481586863-481784230 GCA_034641835.2 Pinus albicaulis | reverse complement strand
TTAAGCGATCTATGAGCAAAAAGACTTGCTTAAAGCATCCAAAGAAGAAATATTGAATACTAAAGAAGAGCTAGGTGCCAATCTCGAAGAAGTGCTAGAAATAATCAAGTTTCTCAATACTAAAAAAAAGCAAGAATTGGATGAAATAAGGATAACTGACAGAACTGAAAAAATTATTGAAGTAAGCGTTAGGTCCCTATATTACTAGTATAGTCCCTTGTTGTTATTATTATACCCTTGTAACCCCTATATTGTTATTATTGTGCCCTTAAATTATTATTGTTAGGTCGGCTAGGATTACATTGTGGCCTATGGACTCCAATATATAGAAAGCGGGTTTTGTAATTTTAATCATCCAAGAATTTTTCATTCATGTAATGTATTGGAGGTTGCCCCCTCGAAGTGGCTTATTTCTAAGGCATTGATATCCCTTTTCTTCTCTTTTTGGAGCTGGTTTCACAACATTTGGTATCAGAGCATTGAGATTCTAGGGTTTCGCTGCTACAAACAGGTCATCATGGCATTTTCGCTATAATTTTTTTTCTATGAAGGTTCAAAATCCTGAGGAACATCATCGCAAAATTTCAGAGCATGGTTCACAATATTTTCGGAGATATGATCTGTGCAAGTTAGGTCATTTTGCAGGCTCCTGAATTGAACCTAAACAGGTCATCGTGGTATTTTTGTAATAAATTTTTTTCTACAAAATTTCGGAAGCTGAAATTTTTAGAGTGCAAAGCCGCAATCTGGAGGAACATCGTTACAAAATTTCAGATATTGGTTTGCAATAATTTTGGAGATATGATCTGTGGAAGTTAGGGCTTTTTGATGCTCCTGAATTTCATCTCAAAGAGGTGATCATGGGAAAATATTCATAGATCTCTCTCTGAGCATCGGATTGGAATTCTATCAAACGTGGTTGAAATCACACTGACTATACTTTTTATTCTATCAATTTCAGAGCCAAAAGAGGAAACATTGACACATGGAAAGTCGTACAAGTTCGCTCTACTGAACCAGTCCAAAATTGGGTCATTGTGGGAGATTGGTCATAACTCTGCCTTGAAGAATCCAAATCAAATCAGACCTGTGGCATTTGAAAGAAGCTTTATAGGGCTACTATAGGGCTGAATTTCAGATATTTAGGAGTCATAATTATAGATATAATTCAATTTCAATATCGAGCTTCTCAAAAGCAAGTAAAAGGCGTGTACTTTTTTTTTTCCCAAATTGCATAAGTCTTGTTTGAAGAATCAAGTTGAATTGATTCCAAGGGAATATTGTAGAATAGATATCAGTATTGGATTTTAAAATGGCCCCTAAAAAGAATTCAATGCCCATTAATCCTTTAGAAAGCTCTACTATGACTCATGAAGACGAAGAATGGCAACATGACATATCAAAATTACAATAGCAAGTGCAACAAATTTCGCTATCGCAAAGAGCAACAAAAAATGACATGAAAGTTTTGAAGAAAGGTGTGGAAACTAAGATGGATGGTTTGAAGAAAGGCATGGAATCTAATATGGATGGTTTGAATAATGGCATGGAATCTAAGATAGATGGCATGGAAGCTGGCATGGAATCTAAGATGGATGACATGGAAGCTAAGATGGAAATCATGAAGAATGATCTAAAAGAAAACATGGAAGGTTTGAAAAAGTTGATACAAGAAATGTTTCCTAATGGTGAAAAGATAGTAGAGGAAACTCATGATGAGAACAAAATAAATATTAATTGTGATTTCATAAAATCTGATGTCGGCAGGAAGAACCACCATATTCCAAAAATGGATATGAGGAAGTTTGATGGAAAGAATCCTGTAACATGGATACTACAGATGGAGAAATATTTTGATCTCCATAATGTGCAAAACACATAAAAGGTACGCATTGCGACTTTACATTTAGAACAAAATACATTTGTATGGTATCGATGGCTTTGCTCTCGTAAAAAAATTGTCACTTGGTCAATTTTTACGGAGGAAATGATAGCACATTATGGGGATACAAAGAGCAACACCTTCTTTAGCCAATTGATAAATCTCAAACAAAAGGGTTTAATGGGGGAGCACATTGAGGACTTCCAAAAATTGAATATAAGGGTAACTGATATTCCAGAGGAACACAGGATTGATCTCTTCATAGGTAATTTAAAGGATAACATCCAACATGAAGTTCGCATTTTGGAACCTGATTCATTAGAGAAGGCATTCAGGTTGGAAATAAAAATTGAATATAAAATTATGGCGACAAGGAAGCCTACCACTCACTTATATAAAGAGAGAAGTGTTGCTACTCCTAGATTTCCACAACCTACAAGGTTGACATGATGACAATTGGAAAAAAAAATAGAAAAAGGGCTTTTCTACAGTTGTGATAGCAAATACACTAAAGGTAATAAGTGTGCTGAGAAGAAATTATTTTACATAGATTGTGAAGAGGAAGAAGAAAATGAACAAGAAGAGGATATACACCAGGAACCAACCCTAGAAGAGGAAGAAATGAATCCGACCATATCGTGTAATGCACTGGCAGGAATTAGCACTCCTCAAACTCTCAAGATAGAAGGACAAATCAAGAAGAAAAAGGTAATAGTGTTGATTGATTCAGGTAGCACCCATAATTTTATTCATTGTAAGGTAGCCAAGGAATTAAATTGTTTCCTATACCCAACACTAGAATGTCAAGTGATGGTTGCAAATGGAGGAACTATAAATTTCTCTGGAAAATGCCATAATATCAAGCTAACCATGGGGGAATATGTATTGAATATTACAATGCTTTCCATTCCTATGGGAGGTGTTGATGTTGTACTAGGAGTACAATGGTTACAACCTTTGGGGACGGTAGCTTTTAATTTTCAAGAACTTTTCTTGAATTTTTTTCAGAAGGAAAGGAAGTCGAATTACGGGGTATTGCGGGGAAGCCAGGAAGGATAATAAGCTCTAAGGTCATGACAAAGCTTCTAAAGAAAGAACAGCGAGGCGTAATTGCACAATTATGCTCACTAGAAGTTCCAACATCAAAATCATCTATTTCTGCAGATCTCCAACAAGTCTTGGACAATCATTCCAAGGTGTTTGAAACTCCCAAAGGACTCCCACCTACTCGTGATCATGATCATGCTATTCATTTGATTCCAGGAAGTGTTCCTCCAAACATCAGGCCTTATAGATATCCTTATGTCCAAAAGAGCGAAATTGAACGTATGATTGCAGAAATGTTAGAGGCGGGTATAATTCAACCTAGTCAAAGTTCTTTCTCTGCTCCTGTAGTATTGGTACACAAGAAGGATGGATCATGGCGCATGTGTACGAATTATAGGGAGCTCAATAAGCTCACCATTAAAGATAAATTTCCCATTCCTGTGATTGATGAATTATTGGATGAATTACATGGAGCAATTTATTTTACCAAGTTGGATCTTCGTTCAGGATATCATCAAATTAGAATGAAAACTAAAGATATTCCAAAAATAGCATTTCGAACTCATGAGGGTCATTATGAATTTTTGGTCATGCCTTTTGGCCTTACCAATGCACCTTCTACATTTCAAGGGTTGATGAATTCCATTTTCAAACCCTTCCTTAGAAAATTTGTGCTAGTACTTTTTGATGATATACTAATCTACAGCAGGTCTTGGAAGGATCATGTTGAACATGTTGACAGGGTGCTCAAACTATTGCAGGAGAAACAATTATATGCAAAAACACCCAAATGTTTCTTTGGAGTACAAGAGGTGGAATATCTGGGTCATATTGTATCTCACGAGGGTGTTAAAGTAGACCCTAACAAAATTAAAGCCATTAAGGAATGGAAAGTCCCCACAACCATAAAGCAGTTGCGAGGATTTCTCGAGTTAACAGGGTATTATCGCAAGTTTGTTAGAATTATGGGAGAATAGCAGCACCTCTAACAACATTATTGAAGAAAGATGCATTTTCATGGACTCCTGAAGCAACTAAGGCCTTTGAACGTCTTAAAGAGGCAATGTGCCTAGCACCGGTCTTAGCTACACCAGACTTCATAAAAACCTTTATTGTGGAATGTGATGCCTCAGGAAATGGAATTGGTGCAGTTTTAATGCAGGAAGGAAGACCCATTGCTTTTGAAAGTCGTCCAATCAAAAGAAAGTATTTACAAAAACCTATTTATGAGAAGGAAATGTTAGCAATACTGCATGCACTAAAGAAATGGCGAACTTACCTAATGGGAAGACACTTCAAGGTAAAAACTGATCATGATAGTCTTAAACACTTTTTGGAACAAAGACTATCTTCAGAAGAGTAGTAAAAATGGGTCACAAAGATGTTGGGTTATGACTTTGAAATAATCTACAAAAAAGGAAAGCTTAATGTTGTTGCAGATGCACTCTCAAGAATGAATGAAGAGGTGGAAGCATTGCTTTGTGCCATTTCTATTATCCAACCAGATTGGATAACTGAAGCAAGAGATGAATGGAAGAAGGACAAAGATGTATGGATACTCATTCAAAAGTTGCAGCAAGATCCTAGTACATCTTATACATTTAGTTGGAAAAATGATTCCTTATGGTACAAATATCGCTTATATCTTTGTAAGAATTCCCAACTAAAACAAAAGATTCTTCTGGAATTGCACACTTCTCATTTAGGAGGACACTCAGGATTTTTAAAAACTTACCACAGGGTGAAGAAAGAATTTTTTTGGGATGGCCTGAAATCTGATATTCAAAAGTTTGTGGCGGAATGTTTGGTTTGCCAGCAGAATAAAGTTGAGACAATTAAGACCCTGGGACTTCTACAACCTTTATCCATTCCAAGTCAACGTTGGGAGGAGATTTCAATGGATTTTATCACGGGTTTACCTAAGTCCGAAGGAAAGAATGTCATCATGGTGGTAGTTGATAGACTTACCAAGTATGCACACTTTTGTGCATTATCTCATCCATTTAAAGAAAGTATAGTTGCTACTACATTTGTGGACAGAATTCAAAAGCTACATGGAAGCCCAAGGGTTATTGTGAGTGACAGAGATCCCATTTTTACGGGAAATTTTTGGATGGATTTATTTTCTTGTTTGGGTACTCAATTAGCTCATAGCTCATCTTATCATCCTCAATCTGATGGTCAAACAGAGATAGTAAATAAATGTTTGGAAGGATATCTTCGTTGTTTTGTATCTGATAAACAAACACAATGGGTCAAGTGGTTACCTCTCGTTGAATGGTGGTATAACACTTCCTTCCATACTGCAGCAAAAATGACCCCATTTATGGCACTTTATAGATATCATCCACCATCCATCACATCATCTTTAAGGGAAAACTCGAAGGTTCAAGCAGTGGAAGATCACATCGAGCATCAGCAAGAAGTTCTCCAACTCTTAAAGGATAACCTGAATTTGGCACAAAATCGAATGAAACAACAGGCAAATCAACATCGCAGTGAGAGAAGTTTTGATGTAGGAGATTGGGTATTTTTACGGCTACAACCATACAAACAAATGTCCCTCAAGCAAGCTAAGAAGGATAATAAATTATCGCCAAAGTACTATGGTCCTTACAAGGTGTTGCAAAAGATTGGTACTATGGCATACAAATTGAAGCTTCTGGCTTCTTCACGAGTGCATCCAATTTTCCATGTTTCATGATTAAAGAAGGTTATAGGTGAAAATCTTCTAGTTCAAACAATATTGCCAGAACTTGATGAGGAAGGAAAAATCATATTGGAGCCTAAAGCAGTCACGGAAACAAGAACTCGACAGCTACAGAATCAATAAATTTCAGAGTATCTCATCAAGTGGAAGAACTTACCCACTGAAGATCCTACATGGGAGGATGATAATTTTATACAGAAGCACCCAGACAGGGAAAATTTTAAGAACCCCCCTAAATTTATATATATAATAAATGGGCGAATCCCCATGATACATAGGAAAAATGGAAGGCGATTTTATTAATAATATAATATGTATATATAATTTTTTGGCGAATTTCTCATGAGATTTTATTATCTTGTAAAATCATGGCGAATCACCAATACAAATGGCAAATCACTACTACAAAATGGTGAATCGTTGTCTAGTGGAGTTCGGGGCATTGGTTCCAATTAATATATGGTAGTTGAACCAAGAGTAGAAGGAAGAGAACCACCAAGACCAAGCATGGCACATGGTGACTCGTGAGGGAAGTAGTTCTCGTGCAGTTTGGAAAACGCATTCTTCTAGTTCTGCTAAGCGTAGTGTTGTTGCTCATGCTACTACTAGCACTGATATTGAAGTTGGAGAGGAATTTGAGGAGAAATGAACAACAATGGGAAGAAAAGAAAACATGATATTAAAAAAGTGTTGATAAACATTGGATCTGATCCAAGTGCCATGGTACAATAACAATATCGCAAAATACTTCAGATGTTCAACTATGGAAACATAATTTACATTACAACACCATCACGACTCTTACACAACCATATTTATGGAAATGATTTGATGCTGGGAATCTCTTAAAGGAAGACCTAGCATGGTAACTATAATAAGGTGCACTGCTTCTCACTTCTTCAAAATATTATTCCTTCTCATGGCTTCAAAATCTGGATATTGAAAGGAATATGTGCCAGTTGCAGCCACCCTGTTGAATTTGTTAAAATTATAGCCATCAACATAAAGAGAACCATTAGAAAAACTCCATTCAGAATTCCCCATGTCATGCCCATGCCATGCCATGAATCTGTTTGTAGAAAAATCTCACAAGTAGTAGCAGTGGCACCCTGTATTTACCTGATAGCTCCATTGATTGGAAGGGAGGTCCACTCTAGAACTTGCCAATGCTCTCCTAGTATTGTTGTACAAATGATGTCTTGTTTTAAATTTGTACAAGGAGAGATACATTTTCAGAGTATGCATCTTTTCAAATCTGGTAGTTATAACTTATAAGTCCAAATAAGCAATAAGAAGATCAATGACCTCCATCAAAGGTTCAAATACCATAAATTGAATAGGCAATAAGTAGACCAATTACCTCCATCAAAGGTTCTAACCAAGTCCTTAATTTAAGGATGGACGGCTAATCTTTTAAGGTGGAATAAATTACCATTGGACCAATTTAACGTTAAATTATTATATAAAATCATGCAATGTGAACAGCGAAACATTTGATATAGACATTTTGTAATAACACTTATTCTTTGTAATAACATGGTTTGTTAATGGATGTTGTGTAATGAAGTACTTTATTATACAGTTAATGTTTTGAGTAATTTACCAGCATAGATCCATCTAAAGTATGGATCTAACATGAGCCGAGAGGGATTAAATTTCTTTTGATGCAAACTTATTTTAGAGTGCAAAAAACAATGTGTAATTTTATACTGTTTAAATTGTATTTTCGAATATTATAGAGATTACATAACATGTGTATTGAACCATTTTATTAGTTCATATTAAAATATTTTATTCATAACTGACATTGGATATTTTATTCTATACGACATTAAAATATTTTCTTTAAAAAATAAAATCTATATAATAATATATATCAAGTTGATATCGGTTCAAACATCTTACATTGTTTTTTTTACTTCAAATTACTTTACATGATATCAGATTAAAAATACATAGGATATATTTTTTTTCCTTCTTATTATAAGGGACATTGCTTGGTCATATGGATAACTAATTAAAAATACATAGGATATATTGTTTTTCCATTTTATAAGGGACATTGCTTGGTCATATGGATAACTAATTAAAAATACATAGGATATATTGTTTTTCCTTTTTATTATAAAGGACATTGCTTTTTTATTTAGAGAATATTTTATTTTTATTTTAAGTGGGACATACATACTTACACGTCACCAATTAATCTATTAATCCATTTTAGTGCTTGGTAAATATGTGATTAATATAATCTATAGTGGTAAATTTTCAATGTTTTAATTGTATATTTTGATCTTGTATCATTATTAATATTTTATATTAAAATTTGAACCAGTTACACATTTTCCTCTTATCAAGAAGTAATTACTATTTATTACTTGAAGACTGAAAGTGAAATATTAACAACTAAGTTAATTGTTGTGTTATATTATTTTTAATTGTTTATTTATATGGTTATTTAATTTTTTTTGTCTGATTGAAAATTATTTTTATTATTATTTATACTTGCATATCCTCATACTGGATTGTATAGGATTGTATAGAATGAGTTGTAGACTCAAAAATGTCGTTTGTCATTGTAAATGAGTAACAATTCCAACCTGCCTGTGCATGGGTTCACCCATTTCAATATTAGGAGCTTGCATGGTGCTGAAAGAATACCTAGATGGAATGGGTTTATAAACCTAACCACTCTAATAGTGCAGCTACCTCTAAAACCCTAATGGATGGACGCATCTAAAACCCTAATGTATGGACGCATGAAATTACGGTTTCTGCAAAATAACAAATTCATTGATTTTGATTTTAACTTTATAATTCTAAAAAATTGGAGTTCATTTCATGTATTAATCTCTTTTTTTGATAAACCATTTCAAATCAATCGTAACGGATGAAGGCATGAAATTACAATTTCCCTTATCTGAGTTTTGCTGCAAAATAATATAATTTTACAATTCTAGAAAATTAATGGCACTTTCAGAGTCAGAAATTTCAAGTATTAGTCTTCTTTGTAAACCATTAAATCTGCTGCTCTTGAACAGAGTTACATGTTGGTGGAAGATTTTATAATTATTGTAGAGGTATGCAACGTTACGGTTTATGCATTTCAAAAGCAGTGAAAAACATATAAAAGGATGGCTTTAGGCGATATTTGAAATTGCATAAATTGCTATGATGGACTTTACCTTTGGAACTTGTGCTTTCATAGTCATTTTAAAAGTGTCCTTAACTTGACCTGTATTCATTTCCCCTTGTTCTGTGATTCTCTTACGTATCTTACATGCACTGAAAGCTTAAGCTATCCTAGAACCAAATCACCTTTAAGTCCCATTTGGGTATTAATAAAAGAATCAATAATTGGTTACAGTAGGTAAAGACATCAAGGCTCGTCCCAAGCTCCATTGGGACTGATTAAATTAAAAGTGTCCTTATTTGACCTGTACTCTCATTTACCCTCATTCTTCCCTTCATTATTTATCCGATATACACTGAAATCTTAAAATGCCCTCAAAATGAATCACATGAAGTCACAATTGGTTATTGTTTAAAGGATCAATAATTGCTTGGGCCTTGCAGTTTACTTGCAGTACATAGAGATGGTGAGACTCATCCCTAGCTCCTGATGAACCAAGAGATTAACAGGCTTCGTGTTGTTCAGATGAAAGCAGCAAAGGGATTGATTGTAATGGGTTTATAGCTTTAATCAATGATCCAAATAAATTAACTTTTGCACCAACCTATAAAGTCGAGGCATATTATTGTTTATGGGCTATGTGAAAACAATAATAGAGGTGTGCCTTCTGTGATAAGCAGATTGATGCCCGGGATTACCTACTTAACCCACATCACACTCTTTGTTCGTATACAAAATGCATTCCAAATCTCTTCCCCAAACAATTTTAAATCTGCAACCCCAACAATTTCCTTTTCGACCTGGCTATCTTAAACTACACGAAAGCAAATTTTGAACTCATGGTTATTAAGAACGAAACCATCCAGCGAGATTCAATATCCCTTGTGGAAGCTTTATTTCTTGAACAATGATTATAAAACCATGTAACACAAACCCTTCATGTGAAGAACTTCACCTTATAAGAGTTCGACCCACGCATACAGTTCAACCATAATATATGAATATATACTACGCTTCCATTCAAATGTCAAGGAACATTGTAATAAATTCTTGACTTTATACAAGACACCAGCAACATAAACGTTCACCATACCTTAAGCCATTGGGTCCCACATATCCATTAACCTTAAATTAAATTAACTGCTCACCATACCTCATTAACTATATATGTCCGTGGCCGCCATCACATAATATATATCAACGCCTAAATTAATCCTCGACCTTGAGTTTAAACCCTCCGCATTACATAATGCATCAATGCACATCAAATAATCTGCACATATTTGCCATATAACTAAACTACTCAACACATATTAAACCCGAATTATATATAATAACACTCGGCCCCACCAGTCTTCTTACCTCATTAACCCCTTCGCGACTTGACGATGCGACCACCATTGATTCCACAAGCCCGTGATCGGACGGGTATAATGCATATCGTGATCACACTTTTTCTTGGAATTCTATTTACCGCTTTTAAGTTTTGCGAAAACCATAAATGGTTTCTCAAACCACCTTCACTATTCACCAATTACGATTCCGCCTTATCGTTAGCTCCAGGTTTCGCTTCTCCTTACGGTTTCACCTAACAAAGTGAATTACTCCTTTCAAACCACGTCTTACCTACCTAAGACTTGGAATCGATTCACCTTACTCTAATAGCAACTCATCAATCAAAGTTTGATGCGTACTCAAAGGTCAAACGCTGATATCAAAATTACAAGAATCAATATCGATTCTTGTGAATTGAACCAACCTAATTCAAAACAAAAACATGCCCATTCATCTGATACAGAAATCGCTTGTGTTGCCCATTCAAAAGGTCAAAAGTGCGTTGTTTTTATGGAGCTCTTCTCATAAAATACACAACAATTCATCAACCAAAGACTTATATTTAAATGTGTTCAATTCTCACAAGACTAGAACGAAAATACCAATGCTTTCGGAACAGAACCCTTCACACAGAGATTCAAATCCTTCCATAAAATATATAACTCAAGAATTCCAAAAGAATCAAACCCTCCTTTCACACATTTAACACATAAGTTTGATTCACATTTAAATGTCTCACACAGATTCGCACAAATTTTCAATCACACTCAATCAATATTGAACTCCATTTCATTCACACAACACATAATTCAGGAATGAAACATAATCTTCAGAAAACTAAACTCTGTATTAACACACACAACACTTACATCAGCAATCTTCCTCTTTGGCCTGATATTCAATTAGTGGCCCTTCTATTCTCAATACTCTGCCTCTGAATAGCTCCAAACTCTACTCTACAGACCTCTATACTTAATGCCTTTTTGGCTTAGAAGATAATGAATCGCTTCATCTCCTCTAACAGCTCAACAAACTCTTAAGATTCCAGAATTCCTAACTTTAGACAAAAATCCCTAAAGTAACTAAACTGACTCTTCACATTCCTCATGTTCTCTAGTGGTTAGAGAACATTTACAATTCCTCACTATTTTATTCAAAATACTAATATTTACATGAGAATTTAAAAACATAAGACCCCCCTATGTCTTATAAAAGTACAAAGTATTTCTAGAGCCTAATGCCCTTGCATCACAGATAGACCATGATGATTGAAAATTCATATGCAGCGGCAATGTAGAGCTCCCAAACCATAGTGAGAACATGGGTGCCTTACAAGAACGGACATAGATTTTAGCCATGAGTTTTGGGGGCTTCGTTAACTCAAAATCGTTGCCACCAAATTCCTTACAACAACAGCAATGGACTTCATGTGATAGGCAGATTGCCTACTATCACCTTTGAATCCAGACTCGTGCAATTCCTCTCTATGATCGACATGCAAGAAAGCTGCTACGAAGAGATCATATATAGGAAGCAATCCACATATGCATGGAACGGAAATGCCTGCAAGAAAGTGATAACCTTTTAAGCAATTTCTTACTTGAAAATAAATATACTTCAGTCCACCATAACCTATTTTACTATTATATTTACAGGCTACAAAAGTTCTAACTTCTAATAGAAACATTATCAGGAAACTAACTTATCTTGACAAGTTTCAGAGAACGTACATGCTGCATGTACATTTTCCAATTCCTTGTTTTCTAAGATTCAATACAAGTAGCCTTAAAAATTAAAATAGTAATTATCCATTGAGATGAATTAACGGAAAGGAATATTTCATTTAGATACCTTACATCTTGAGAACTTTAGTTGATGACTGAATATATATTAAGATGAATGAAAATGAATAAATCTCTGCAAAATCTACCTTCCAAATATTGCATTATTGAAGACAGTTTCTGAAGAACCGTATTCCCTACAATTTGAGTTTCAACAGCTCGTCATCCACAAGTATCCAATATGAAGAGCAACCTAAAATAATCTAGAGAACGTATGAAAGGATCCAAATAAAGAGAATGTATGTTGAACTTGTTAGAAATGTGGCAGAGCTGTAGACTTGTAAGGCAAAATTTACATCTCCTTCATCTACTCTTAAGGTCACTCTCCTTAGCCTATCTTCTCAGTATTGACCAAGGTTAAGAAGGGCCTAGTTTGCAACCCACATAAGAGTTAACACATTGCATTCATATCAAAATCTAGTAGCCCTTCTGACTCATATTTTAAGGATTCAAATGCATACCTGATCACTAAGCACCCTACACATGCTTGAAAACTCAGGACCAGTGAGAGGGTACATTGAAGTTGTTTTACAAAAGTCCAAGTAAGCTGCATTCAGTTGCATCAGAAGCAATATATGATGAACAAATGAAACAAGTCACAATAATAATAATAATAATAAAACACATAGGATACCTAACAGAACCAAGAGAATTGTGTCCCAACATTTCAAAATTCCCAGCTCGTGCATAAGGTAAAATTATGGTATGAACTACAAATAAAGTATTAAGCATGTCATCATGTAAGATGCTCAGTCCAACAAATAATGAGCTACAAAACCAAAGGCACAAAGAAGAAAAATAGATTTAACAATAGAAAATCAAACAAAAGTTACCTCTCCTAGTGTGGCATCTTTCTTCCGACGTCGAAAAAACTTAACTGCTGAACATAGCACTATCTGTACAATAATTAAGTCAATGTCACATTCCTTCACAATTTGATAATACTAGCCTACAATTCCTTGCTAAAGAAGATCTAAAAGCATACCTGTTTAAAGAAAAATTAAAATAATACCTTTTGATGTCGTGGTAAAGATTGTATTGTGTCAACAACAGCTGACCGGAATGTTTTTGCCAATGCTCTGGCCATATGATCAATTCTTACCTACAAAACAGTTTCAAGCATTTGATATAATATTATCAGTTTCCATTATTACAAGAAAACTCTGAAGAGACCATTCCACAGTAATCTAGATGAAACAACATGAACATATCATTGATGGTGACAACTTTATCATGCTGTACAATTGCAGAAATACAAATATGCCAAGGGCTACTTGCAAAAAGAATTCGTAGGTAGGGATTGAGCTCTATCTTCTACAGCTGTAGAGAGCAGCTGAGGTGACTGCTAAGGGCCAACAAAAGGAAATTATTCCAGTTGAATTACCCTACAGGTTGACTTTCTAAACAGCTTGCCTTGTGCAGTAACATTTTTCACTAATTGGCATGCTACAAAATATACAGGGCTCATACAACAATGTGATCTTATTGTAGCTTCCAGAAGCACAATTTTCACATGGATTGCCATGATGCAACTGTAGAGAGCAGCTGAGGGACTGCTAAGGACCTACAAAAGGAAAGTATTCAAGTGAAAGCACCCTGCAGGTTGACTTTCTAAACAACTTGCCTTGTGCAGTAACAGTTTTCACTAACTGACATTGCTACAAAATATACAGGGCTCATACAACAATGTGATCTTATTGTAGCTTCCATAAGCACAATTTGCACATGGATTGCCATGATGCAACTGTAGAGAGCAGCTGAGTTTGAATTACAAAAGAGCAAGTTTGAATGAAGGTTTCCATAAAGTAAACAGGGGGCTTCATATTTCATGCCCCTCCTTGAAATGGCCACTCATTATGAAGGTTATGTCATAGTTCACACACCAACAAGTGCCCTCTCATGCAAGCTCCAAGAGATGGGGAGTTAAGTCTCCACCAACACCCATTACTCCAGAGTCCATACTACTCTCTCATCAACATGTGAGCTTATGTTCAATACAATGGTTGAATTGGAAAATGTATGTGGGTTTATTTTTATGTCAATTTTGGAAGGACTCAATACCATTGATTTCACCCCTATTCTCGACCTGCACAACATTCTAACACTAGTAGCAAGCAAGGGTATTCTGCTCTAGGAATAATGTGGTGGAATTTTGTTAAATCCCAAGGCAACTCTTTGCAGTGCTAAGGTGAGGGGTAACCCAGTCTAGAACTTGTCTTTCTCTTCAGTAAAAATGGGCCACTATCATTGTAGGCATAAATGATGCAACTTGTATGAATTTTGAGAGGTTCAACAAGGGGTTAAGTGTTGTGAGCTTGAGGCTCTTCAAACCCAATGATGTGTGATGAATTTCGCCATTTACAGCAATCAATAGCAAGAGGATTGTGACAGTACATTAGAAGCCAAAAATAGGGCAAAGGTCCATGTGCAATGGAAACTACACCCTGACTACAGAACCTTAAGGAAATGAAGGAGATCACCAACTTCATGCAGATTGAAGCTAGAGTTTCAGATTGGTTCTCTAAGATCCCTAGTTAGTAGAATCTCGAGTCACCTCTACCTCCCATAGGAGATGGTTTCATCTCCTACCCCGTCAACTTCTAAATTGTTGAGGACTCTTCATTTTGCAACTTTCCCATGGCCAGGGATGAGGATTTGTGCATCTAACACTCCAAAACCAAAACTATAGGATCCTACAAGTGAAATCAACCCTATGGAACATTTTGACATGTAAATGCACTCAACAAAAGCAACAATGGGGACTCAAGTGGGACTAAAAATTTAGAGGATTTCTAATCTGTTTTTTATATCTATAGTATTTTGTCATAGTTTCAGTTTGCAAGGAAATATTCCTTCAAATCTGACAGAGAATAGAATAGGGTGGGAAAGAATAGGGAATTTTGGATACGATACTGTCTCAGCCTACAGAAAAACACTAATATATATGTGTGTGTGTGTGTGTATTATACCATTGTCCAATTTGGCTATAGCTTTTTCTAGTTCAAAATATATCCATCATCGTGGAAGAAAAAAACAAGAAGAATGCTCACCATATTTATTTCATTCTTCTAATGTGTGTGTGTGTGTGTGTTTTACACCATTGTCCAGTTCGGCTGCAGCTTTTTCTAGTTCAAAATATATCAATCATCGTGAAACAAAAAAACAAGAAGAATGCTCACCATATTTATTTTTTGCTTCGTTAATCGTTCAGGCGGTAGATTCAATCCATTGGTCATTGACTTGTCATGCAAAATATTATCCAACTCATGTATCCCACTGGTTAATTATGCTTCAAGCATCTCAACAGCACCTCTGTCATGATCCAAAATGAATAGAATATAATAAGTTGAAACTTTCAGTACTGATAAATATTAAAACTACAAACAAAACTAGTTTTCCTGAAAAAGATGACAAATAATTGTTTTCAATACAATCAAAAAGGTTCCTAGTCTCCTAGCCTTGTCAAAATAATGTGATTTAAATTATTCAAAGAGTAGAATGAATTTGCTTAAAAAAAATGTGATTATCATGATATTGACTATAAGCTCCACAAATAAAGTTGTTAATGGGGTTGATCTTTGGTGGTTGGGAGGAATGATAATTATCCTTCCCACCCAGTTTCAATTCCCATGAGTGGCATGTTGAGCTCCTAAAAAATATATTGCTGTAATGACGTTGAATCTTGTTCTTGACTGGCCTTGTGCCCTGAAGATTCTAGGTACCATCCTCACAATGAAGGGAAGTACATTGGGGGTTTCCCCAGGCTCTGTAGCCTGGAAAAAAATGCTCCACAAAAAAGGTTACATAAGCATCCCAAGCATATGTCAAGACAAAATCTAGATATAGATTTACATGTCAAGACAGTTAATACTAAATAGTATTTGGAGTGGACATATAAATTGACTATAGATTTTTACTTAACTTGACAAGAACAATCATGGACAACACTTATCATACTAGGGGAAATAGTCTACCTGCAAACATGAAGAGCTTTTCGCATATCTCCTGATGCAGCAGCAACTTTCTACAGTGTCCAAAGAAAGTAAGCATTAGATTATTCACAACTGTTTAAAACTAAAAGTAAAATTTGTAAAAGATATGATAATTTATTAAAGTCCAACAAATGATCACATTGATAAGTAGGTCAGTGGAACTGAAAGAGTATAATCAGTATGAATACAATGTGGAAGTGCAAGAACTACTTTTAGAAAAGGCTGAAAATAACATAAAGAAATAAATAAACAAGCAATATTGCTGATGTGGCCCACAAATAAAGGACCACGGCACAATACAAAATAATCAATAGCCTACCAAGAAATAATGAGTGAGATAGAGCGATTTTCATTCATCAATGCTTGCTGGTCTTTATAAAAAGCTGAGGGATTTCCTCTTTTGAAGTTCTCTCATTATGCCTCTATGCTTGAAAATTCAAAAAGCCAGTTCTCAGCATGAATTTATTTTAGATAACTGAGGTTGTCATAACATTCAAGTTCTAAAGAATGCTCATTTACTCCATTACCGTTCAACAACATGCAAGCAAGTAAAAGCAGCTGACTTATATAAAATGAAGAACCAAAATTTAGAAGCTAAAATCCTTCAGTTCTATGGAAATTTAGGATAAAAAACGACAAAAGAAAGCCATGTTGAGTGTTGTCCTACAGGTCCACGAAGACTACAAGAAACTTGCAAGCAAATAATTATCTTAATGTCCGAGAATAAAGATAAGCAACTTATGGGCCTTGTATCCGAGTGTATGCCCAAATAACAATTCAAGGTATCTAGAAGTCCCATTCTTCTTTTAACTCTGAAGTGTACCTGGATGGATGGTTCTTCATAACACTTTAGCATTTTTGGATCAGCTACATCATACTGGCTTTACAAATGCATATTACATGGTTTGTCACAAGTCATAAATGGTTAATTATGGTATGTGGAACTGCAAGGTTACCAAAGTTTTAAGGACCAGGATTGTTGTTGAGCACAGTACTTTTTGTTGCCCCTCATTAGAAAAGGGTCCTTTCTAGGGATAAATAGGTAAAGAGTGGAATCTGATCAAACTAATAGGCATCTCCTTCTTATGGAAAAATTGGAATCAAGAAGCATTTCACAAAGGAAAATAATAAATTGTTGGGAGAATTATCAACTTTTGGATTAGAACTGGTTGTGTAGATCACAACAATGAAAGGGAACTTTCATGAAAGATGTCAATTTCATGAGATCATAGAATCAGAACTATAGAAGACATGCTTGCCAGATAGCTGGTTTCTGATGTTCATAAACAATAGTTGGAAGGAGTAGACAATAACATTATAGGAACCAGCCACAAGAGGCAGGCAAGGTTAGTGAAAATGGGCGTTGTTAAAGCCACTGCCAGGGTTTAAATCCCACAAAAAGTGGCCTGTTGTATACTCCCTCAAGGAGGCTAGCTTAACTGTCATAGTTGTTTACATGAGGTTGGTCAGACTCCCAACAAAGTAAATAGTGTCACCTTTTGATAGAGGTGGATGCTCACTACTATGGTGCAAGAAGGAACCATTATCCAAAAAAACATGAACAGGATCCTCCAACTTACCAGATATAACTAAAGTCTAATTTACAAAGTAGAGGGGACTTTTATCCTGTAAGATTAATTTGGAAAGCATTAGCAAATCAACTATGAAGGTACTTAGTCCAAGTAGATTTTCCATATGACATATAATGTTAACAACTAGGTGTGACAAACTGGGAAATAATGTAGTAGCTAGAGCCTAGGAGAGATAATTGGCAAGTAATTGTCATAATTACATTAACTGCCTGAAGGCAAGCTTCCTCTTCCTGACTGGTTAGTATGTCATAGCCACTTGAACAACCTTATTGTTTTTCAAGGGAGCACTTTCCTCATGCTGCCCCTAATCTCTAGAATAGATTCAGAAGGTCACCTCCATCAACAAAAGGATGAGCCAAGTGGCAAGGAAAATGTGACACAGCTGGAGTGGGTGGACAGAATCTGAGCTATAATTGAAATCTTGAAAGACTCCAAAGGGAGCCAAAGGGGTTCCAACATATATGGAAAAAATGCATACTACAGTATTGGTCAGACAACAGAAAAGGACTGGATGAAGAAAACGAGTATGCAAACTCTTCTTCCAATTTTTTAAAAGGCAGTTCATCTCTAAACTTAAATGCTTTACCCATCGTTTAGTACATTGTTGAACCTTTGCATATACTATAATGAAACAGAAGGTTTAACTTTCCTCTATATTTGGCTGAATATATCAAGCTATCAACATGTCTTTGGACAAATGTATTACAAATCAAGAATCTCCTGCACTTAAATGTATGACTGGGGCATTTTTTTTATTTTCATGTATTGTTAATGTAAATATCCTTGTTCATGTTAAAAAGATAAAAGACATAAATTTGCAAATCAAAAGCAGAGCACTTGAATCTCTTGAATAAAATTTTAACTAGACAAGTAGTAACTTACGCTTGCACAAAGCTCCAATTGGCAATGCCTCCGGTTGAAATATTTGACATGGGAGACCCTAAAACCAAGTGAAGTTTCACCATATGTAAGCTAAGAAAAGGTCAAATCACTGTAATCGTAAAACTTATAGACAATTCCCTTAGGAATGAGAAATATAAATGAATTTCCAGCATTTTTGGCTGCATTTTTCATACTATGCCCATAAAGATGTATACAAGAATATTTTCAGTCAACTACAAAAGGGAATCTCCAATCAAACAATAATGAATTCCATTAGCCTCTGCTGGAGTATCTTCAATATCCGATCTTTTGAATAGGCACGAAATGTCATAACCAGAGGTTTACCTGCCAAAAAGAAATTTTTGATCTAAGGATGGTATGAAATCTATCTACTGTAAACAAATAAAAGCCAACACCCCAGAATTCAAATGGAAAAGCCTTCAATTAATTTAGGCAATAACAGTGTCTTGTTTATCATACGGCTAGACCAATCGACAGGCATGAGATCCTTGACACTCACATAACCTCACAAGGTACAACTAACGGGATTCATCACCAGTGACCAAACTAATCAACTCTATCATCAAATAGTTCATGACCAAAAATTCCAATATCAACCATGAAAGGAAACCCAGGTTAGTGAAAGAAAGCACTGCTGTGGACCACACCAAGGTTAAATCCTCAAAAGAAGTGGCCAATGCACCACCTGCAAAGGGACCATTGATCTACCCTAAGGACCATTTAGTCGAACCAGGTGATTGTACAATGTATGCAGCATCCCACCTCTAAATAGGTGGAAGAGACTTGACACTACAGTATTAAGGGAGCATCTTAAAAAGAGTCAATATCAAAACTAACCAACTACTAGAATTAAAGAAACTGCATATTTTCATTCTCTTTGTATAAATTCAACACTGACACATGCCTATTACACATTTTTTATCATTTTCTATACCAAGTCTAGTAATTTCCAACTCCTATGATCCCACCCTTAATCATGTGTGCATATTACGCTGATCATAAAATGATGCAAAGGGCAATAGTTCATACAATTTAAGGACTATAATTTGGGAAGAAACCGATCAGTCAAGTCTATTGCATTTGAAATGCCTGCACAAACAAATCCATCAGGGAGTTTCTCTTACAAACCATTCAATAAAAATATAATTCAGGATGTCCGTGAGTAGTAAACAAGAAAAATATGTCTAGCTTATCCACTACTCTTCATCTTACCTATCAGCATACAGTGTGAGTTTGGGAATGTTGGAAGCCTGAAGAGATCATAAAGCACAGCTTGATCTTTCGAAATCAAATAATCCATCTCATCGATAATCAGAAACCTTTTCATAAGATAGCAGAGTATAATTAGAACACCAATGAAGTTGACTTGTTTGCATGCACTAAGAGATCACGATGAGGTTGACTTGTTTACATACTATAAGCAAATTTACCAAAAACAGAAATACATCAATGAGGACGTATAAAGTGTTTGGCTTTAATATTGCATATTTGATTGTCAAAGGCTCAATAGAAATACTTATCTTGCACATCAAAATTTAACAAGAAAACACATAGGAAGGAGTTAATTTACCAAAAAATGCTACTAATATATAATTCTTACATCATATTTTTGGCAGATGACTATTTCTTCTCACACATAAAGCTTTTCAACTCCTGAAATGGAGAGCTATTTACCGAGCATTTTTTATTTCCTTGGCATTGCTCCAATATCTGTTATAGAAGCATAATAACAATTAATATAGCATATCAATCCTACATGTTATCATCAGTGTAATTCAACTGTCCTTCATTGTGTATTTCTTAAGTCTATTCTGAACGTAAAATGCTAAAATTGGGGTTGTCATTCATTGGAGCAATCCCATGATTTTTTCTTGTACTTACCTTGCTGAATATGTCTGAAGTGTTTGTCAAAGAAGTGCAGTTAGCAACCACTGAAGTGGGGGGTGGCATCCCAACCTGATCACATGTAGAGTCAAATTTTGAAATCAAATCATAAGAAACGCAGTTTTCATCCCTGACTGATAACATTTCCCAATAATGAAACAGATATCCTCACCTTTGTAATGTAGAACAAAGGTTCTAGATATAGAAAGTTATCTATCAGATGACACGAATAAGTCCACTATATGCCTCAGTGGAATCTTCGAAACCAGAAAATATAAATCTAATTAGAAAAGAAATATACCAAAGGACTGTTTACCTACCTCTTTAGCCCATTCAATAGACAAAAAAATTGACTTTCTCCAAAAGCAAAGACTTCCGAGTTCCAGGACATCCACATACATACATGCTTCCAACTTTCTTTTTTTATATACACATCTTACCGAACTCTAATAATTTTTTGAGCTCTTCTTCACGGCATATTACAGTGGTCGGTACTGCAGAGAAATGCAAGGCTGCCTTAACTGCAGGAATTTGAGAGGATCTGTAGAGAAAAATTGCAAACCCCTTCATGAGCATAGTTTTAGCAACTAAAAGCAATATGCAAACTTCAACATGAAGAGAAGTAAATCAAAACCACAGAACTAGTTAAGATTCCTACATCTACAAAGAAGTGAGTTTATTTCAAGTAAAGGAGATATTTTAATGTCGTGATCCATACCAACTGACCCAAATGCTGGTGGCAACATTGACATACTATCTTCCACGGTCTTTGGCACACTGATTCCTGAGGAAAGGGACCTTAATATCCCTAATCTTTCCTTTGGAAGAACACTCGAATCAGGCCCTAGGAATTCTTTTGAGGTTATTACCAAGTCATCATCCAGTTTCTGTGGTTTTTCAGCGTTGCCCACGTTCTTTTTTATCATTTTCATGGCGTTGGCATCATCAGAAGCATCAACCTTGGCACAACTTTAGAAGCTTCAATAACATTGAATTTCTGTGGCACTCCTCACATTGTTGTACCCACATTATTCACAAGAACCGCATCTTTTAACAGTCCTCCCTGTCTTCCAATAAGAGGGGCACCCAATTCAACTCCTGTTTTCACGACATTCTGGATTGTCTCGCCCCTTTTAACCAGCTATTGTGGAACCAGTTGCCCTCGTCAATGCGTGCAACTGAGCAGATCCACCACATCGCCCAACACGCTTATCCCTTGGTGAATCCAACCATTCAACCGCTCATGTGCAGTGAAAAAATAGGGTGAATCACTCTAACCCTTCCCTCCGACCTTGTAAATCCAGGCGAATGCCATGGAAATCTGCTCCAACCAAAGAAAATCGGGGGCGAATTTCAGTTTTATGCGCTTTTTTGGGTTGGCTAATATTTAATAATTAATTATTTTTAAAATAATTATTGGACTGACTTTATTAAACTATATAAAATGGGTTTTATATAAAAAATTCGCCCTATTAAAATTTAAAATCCCTTAAAATTCGCCTTTGGGCTAAAATTCGCCCCTAAAATTTTCCCTGCACCCAGAGCTACTCAAGCGTTGAGGACAATACTTTTTTGAAGGAGAGGGGCATGTTAGGTCCCTATACTACTAGTATAGTCCCTTATTGTTCTTAGTGTAACCCCCTTATTGTTATTGTTGTACCCTTGTAACCCCAATATTGTTATTATTGTGCCCTTAAATTATTATTTTTTTCACGAGGGGAAAGCTCACGGGAAACCCGGGCGTACTTCTCCAGAATTTCTGGTTGGTACACGCGGTAAACCGTTCGGCGGACTTTCGGCGCCTAACCCCAAAGGACTCAAGGATCGAACCCGTGACCTCCCTCAACGGAGAGGCCCACGTATTGGCTCACTACCACTTGAGCTAACCCTTGGGGCTTGTGCCCTTAAATTATTATTGTTAGATCGGCTAGGATTACATTGTGGCCCATGGACTCCGATATATGGAAGGAGGTTTTGCAATTTGAATCATCCAAGAATTGTTCATTCATGTAATGTATCGGAGGTTTCCCCCTTGAAGTGGTTTATTTCTAAGGTGTTCATATCTCTTTTCTTCTCTTTTTGGAGCTGGTTTCACAACAGTAAGAAAAGTAATTTCAAATAAAAACTTGATGAAACAGTTGGAAGAGAAGTGTTAAAATATGGACATGGCCATAACTAGATTCATGGTTAAGTTTGACACATTGAGGCAAAAAGGTTTGCCAAATATTCTTGTTATCAATGATAAACTAATGAAGTAAGAATATTACAATAAGAAGATAAGGGAACTTTCCAGAGAACAAGTGAACAAGGTAGATTGGAAATTATTTCCAATAGGTAAAGTGTTACACAAAATCATTGAATGTTTTTTTTATTTATAGCATGAGATAAAACACCTCTGTATATTCAAGCCAACATTTGTAAGGTACACTAAAGTAGATGAGAATTTCAGAAAACTTATAAAGTTTAAGTTACCAGAAGAAGAGTTTTGGTAGAAGCTCATAGATTTTGTTTAAAGGACAGTTTGCAATGAAATAGGATGAAAAAATAGAGTTGTTGTTTTACACAATAAAAACAGATTTTTAAAGTAGTAAATCAGTCAAAACAACAGGTTAAAGTGTATCAGAGATAAAGTGTATTAGTTAAAGAGTATCAGGTGAGAGATAAAGCTTTAAAATAGATTGAAGACCACTTGTTAGCATTAAAGACAACTCAAGTAGCCAACTACTGCCCAAGTCTAGCAAAAGGATATTTTATTTAATAAATAGGAAAGCTTGCAAGTTTGTTATGCAACTGTCACTATATTTTTATAAAAGATATTTCATTTTCCATATAAAATTCCTATGATTGTTCTAGGATATTTTTTAATTTTTCTTTTATAAATACTTCATCCCTTTGAAGTATCGAGTGTTGATTAATTGCTGAAGATTTCTATACCTGTATCATTCTGAACCTAAGGGCTTTTTGTATCAAGCTATCAAGCTCAGGTCATAAGACTGGATTTCAAGGAATAAATAATCATATTACTGGATTCATGGGTTGGGCCACTAAAGTGAAGTATTCTCTTATGTTATTTGTAAATTATCTTATGTTATTCATTCATTCATAAATGTGTTCCAAATTTTCATGTGAAATCAAGAATTGTTATATCAGAATTTGTTAAAAGCACTATGTTATTGACTGGTTTTCACTTTAATGTTTTCTGTTGATATCCAAACTAGGGAACCCTTAATTTCTCCCTAATTTAAGTTGACCCCTGCCTCTTCTATCCTTATCCAGATTAAAGAATTCGTAATTTCTCTTTCTCCCAATTAAAACCACCTCACCATCAGCCTTTGAAAGATCTTAAGATTCTACTATCTTTCCCTTTAAAAATTTGACACTAGACCTTGAACCTGATATTTCTGCTTGACATATTGACTCCATCTGCCTAATGGATTTTAGATCCTTAGTTATCGATCTCATTAAGTGATTTTCCCACCAAACCAAATCAAAACAACAAAATCAATTTTCCCTAATATAACTAGCCTAAAATCAAACATAAAAACAAAGTTAAATCGTATAGAGAGAGCCCTCTCTGAGCCTTAGGAATGCTAGATCCTAAAGCTTAAAAGTATTTTTGTGGTTAACCCTAATATAATTTTAACTATATATAAAAAATCTCACAACTTTGGGAATTATTAGAGTGATAACATACTGGCGACCATATTGGAGAACTAACCAATCCTCAATTTTAAAATAGATCTTAAAGGAAATATTTTTCATTATCCTTTCACCTTAAGACTATTTTAAAGTTGTGAGTATATTTTCATAAAAATTTGTAATTCTGGATTTCAGAAGTGTCTACTATACCAGGTCAAATCCAGATCCACAACTTGTTGCCACAGTAGATATTCCTGACAGAATTGGAAAAAATAATAAAAACGTAGAGGGTTTAGATAATAAAGTTTCCTTAGAGAAAATTCCCTTCCAAAAAAATTATTAAGTATACAAGACATAGATTTTGATGTAAATTTTGGACATTCTTTATTCAAAAAAAAACCAGAAAGGGACTTGAATAGCACTGTTATAGATCCTGATTTTATTTCATCTCTTGAATTTAAGCAAGAAACTATTTCAGCAGATTCTAAATCAAAGATTTTTGAGGTTTATGATAAACTTGATGCAATAAATGCTACTATAATTAAGGAAATAGATGAAGATATTTTTAAACATTCAGTTGAATTAAGTGCATTATCAGCTTATACCCATAAGCCCTCTACCACTCATTTAGATACCAGCCTTATATAATTCTGAAGGTTCATCACTATTTACCACCACATGATCCATTATTTCCACTATTCTTCATTCCACATATCCATTTATCCCTAAAAATCCATTCCAACCTAGAGTATTATTTCCAACCTCCACCACCTCATGTCCATCCACTAGTTTTCCTTCTGCATTTTCCAATACATCATTCCCATTCCCAAGCACGTCTTCATATTTCCCAACTTCTTCCTTTAGTTTTTCAACCACATTCGCCAGTACATATTCTTATGTTCCAGTTTCATCTCCAAGTTCTTTAACTACATCAGCAATTACTTCAAGCTCTTCACCGAGTACTGCCCATTTACCTCCTATCCAAGCTATAATCCAAGCCATGGCTGTAAGATATTCTCCCTTGGTCCTACGAGCACAATTACATGACATGCCCCAAGACTATCAAAATAAAATACCTCAATTTGATGCAACTACTCAATACACTACCCAACAACATATTAATAAGATGACAAACTATTTTGAACTTCATGAAATAGATGATGTTCATGTCCAAATGAGACTCTTTACCCAAACACTAACCAGTGAGGTAAATAAATGGTTTAAAGGTTTAAATCCTGGTAGTATTGCTTATTTAGCAATTTTTCATAGATTATTTCTTAATAAATGGGAAAAGAAGAAAAATCCACTACAAATTTTATCTAAATTTGAAAGCATAAAAAGAGCACCAATGAAACAATCCAAGAATTTTGTACTAGATATAACAAAATTTATAATTCAATTCTTGCTAATCTTAAACCTCCAAATGATTCTATTCTTTTCAAATTCCCTAATTGAATTGATACAGATATATATTATCAATTGAGAGAGAGGAATCGTGAAACTCTAGAGCAGATGCAAAGTGATGTTTTTAGTGTAGAGGCAAACCTTTTAGCAAAGAGAGCTATATTAAGGAGTGAAAGAAAAGTAACAATAAAAGAAGAAGCTTCTAGTTCAGATTTAAAAATAGATCAATTAGCAAAAACACTAGAGAGAGTAATGGATAGGTTAGATAATATGGAAAGGTAGCCACAATGGGATAACCAATAGCAAATTAGGAACCACAATTTCAAGAAAAGCACTAATACAGGAAAATCTAGAGAATCATCACCTGACCAAATAATAAGATCACCTTTCCAAGAGAACTATGTTGAAAGTTCTCATCAAAATGATGATTACGAAGACCCCATAAATCTAAAGGGTATTAATGAAGATAACACTACTTTTCTTACACAAGAAGAACATGAGTTATATGAATCATAACAATTGCAATTAGATTATGGTGAGTAATTTGATTAAAATAAAGGTTATGATTTTTCTATCAATGAAGTACATAAGCAATATAACCTTACAAGCAAGAAAAAAATAGAGCCTTCTACTAAGAAATCTGTCCAAACACAAACAAAGAAAACAATAGATGCTCCCACTACAAAAGTTCTGCAAATTCTCCCTAGGGAAAACAAGAAAAACTCTAGTTTAACCCAAAAAGATTCAAATCCTAAAATTTCACCAAGTCCCAAAATTTTGACATGACAGAGGATGATGTCAAAACATCAACAGATTCACAAAAATCTGCTGGTGTAAAGACAATTAATTCTACTAAAACAAAAATTTTAGAAACCAAAACAACTACTGTTGATTCAAAGTCAGCTGATCCAAAAGATGCCACTGCTAAAAGAACTTTTGAACATACAAAATCTGAAAAAACATCTACTACTTCTCAAACTATTCCTGAAAAGAAAATTAAAAATATTAAGATAGCAGAAACACAAACATAAAATGAGAAAAGTGTTGTAGAAAAAGAACACAAACCTTCCCAAATTACAGTTACTAAAGAAGCAATAATTCAGCTAGGAAAGTCACAAGCTCCATTCAATATCCAAGCTGAAATTTCCAAAATAAAGATATGAATTCCTTTGACAGAATTGATAAAACATGATTTATATAAAACACCTATCACTGAAACTTTGAATATGAATGATGGAGAGGATTCAATAAATCTAAGTGATGATCAACCAGAGTTAATATTTGGTCTTGATGTTAATGGGAAACACCAATATGGGGCAGTTCCACCATTTTACATTATTTTAACTATTCATGATTATATTTCACACAATGCAATGTTAGATTTAGGGGCTTCACATAATTTAATGCCAAAAGAAATAATGGAAACCCTGAACTTAGATATCACTAGGCCTTAGAAAGATCTATTTTCATTTGATTCCAGCAAAGTGAAATGTTCAGGTTTGATTAAAGATTTATGTGTCACATTAGTTCAATATCCTCGTAAAATCATAGTCATGGACATTGTAGTAGCTGACATCCCTGCAAATTATGGAATTCTCTTATCTCGCTCATGGGGAGCCAAATTACAGGGATCTCTACAACTTGATATGTATTATGCAACAATATCAGTCTTTGGTTAACCAAAGAAACTTTATAGAGAAACATTGATGATGTATATGGTTAGTAGTGTAGAAAGACCAAAAAACTATCTTATATACACTACACCTACTGACATGGATTCATTCATTTTATGTAACTCTGAAACTAATATTGAAAACAAAACTGAACTAAAAGAGAAAAATAAAACACCAGACATTGAAAATATCTTTCATGAATCATTGTGGCACCTACATTTTGATGGCTTAGTCAATAAATTAGGAGCAGGAGCTAGAGTTTGGATACATAATATGGAAAACAATCATGCAGAAGGTCATGATTTTAGGCTTAATTTCAAATGTATAAACAACATGGCTGAATATGAAGCTCTTATTTTAGGACCACAGATTGTTGGGAAATTAGGAGGTAAAAGAGTGTCAATTATGGGAGACTCAGAGTTAATTGTGAAACAGATAACTGGAGAATATTCAGTTTATAATCCAATATTAAGTTGATATAGAGATACAGTTTTATATTTGATTAAAGAATTGTTAGAATGTGTTTTTTCTGCAATACCAAGAAAACAGAATATACAAGCTCATTTCTTAGCAACTTTTGATAGTACATGTAATCTACCATTTCAACCAAATCATAGATACACTGCAGAAGTAAAACACAGACCTATAATTCCAGAAAATCTTAAATATTGGTAAATTTTTTCATAATATGAACAAATTTATCATTTCATGAACACTGAAGGTGAATTTCGGAATTGTAATATAGACACAGACTGTACAGTAGATCATAATTTAGACAGTGAAATTGATTTAAATAATGTAGATGTAAATAACTTAAGTTTTGCTAAACCTACTAAATTTACTTAGTTAGACATAGATAACTAAGAAAAAGTAGAAATTGAAGAGTTAACAGATGATAAATTTGATATTTTGAACCTAAAATATAACTTTTTACCGAAAGGATTAGCCAATTTAGAAGATATATTTGACTCTAATGATGTTGCAAGAAAACCCAAGATGGAGCCACTAAGATTTGATATTGAAGAATGTAATATAGGTACAGAGTTAAAACCTAATATGATAAAACTTTCAAGAGATTTACCTCAGGAAGAAAAAGAAAAATGCATAGCTCTGTTTAATGAATTTCAGGATGTATTTGCTTGGAGTTATGAGGGGTTAAAATCCTATGACACTAGAATAATACAACATAAAATACCTATAAAAGAAGACCAAAAACCTTTTAAACAGAAGAAAAGAAGGATTAATCCTGTTTTGATGCCTTTAATTGAGAAAGAGGTAAAAAAATGTATGATGCCCAAATAATTGCACCAATCAGATATTCTGATTGGGTTTCTAATCTAGTTCCCACTAGGAAAAAGACAGGAGAAATTAGATTATGTGTTGATTTTAGAAATTTAAATAAGGTGTCCTTAAAAGAAAATTATACTCTCCCTAAGATGGATCACGTTCTACAAAGGGTGGTTGGTTCTTCTATAATTTCATTGATAGATGAATTCTCTGGGTATAACCAGATTCTAGTCCAACCAGAAGACCAATATAAACTTCTTTTACTACTCCATGGGGCACTTTTATGTATGTAAAAAATGCCTTTTGGGTTAATTAATGTAGGAGCCATTTTTCAAACAGCTATGGATATAACCCTTGCTAAGGAAATTCATGAATTCCTAGTGATTTATTTAGATGACATTATTGTATTTTCAAAGCTTGATTATGAACATTTGGATCATCTCAGACAAGTCTTTCTTAAATGCAGGAATTTGACATCTCTCTAAACCGTAAGAAGACTTTATTTGGATTGGAAGAAGGTAAATTACTAGGACATATTATATCTAAAGAGGGAATTAGGATAGACCCAACCAGAATAGATGCAATTCTAAACATTATTCCTCCTGGGAACATTAAGTAATTACAAGCTTTTCTAAGTTAAATTAAATTCCTTAAAAGATTCATCTCAATTCTAGTTGAAATAATCAGAGAAATTAACAATATGCTAAAAAAGGACTCAGTACTTAAATGGACTGTTGAGGCCAAACAATCATTTGAATCTATTAAACAAGACTTAACAAAAACACCAATTCTTATAAGTCCTAACTTTAAAAAAGATTTCATAATTTTTTCCTTTGCTTTAAAACACACTATTGTTGTAGTTTTACTGCAAAAAAATGACCAGGCTATGAGCAGCCCATTTATTTCTTTAGAAAATCACTCACAGATGCTACTTTAAAGTATAATATAATGGAAAAGCAAGCATTAGCAGTAATGAAAGCAATCAAAGACTTTAGGGTATACATTCTTTATTCACATATCATTGACTATGTTATAATTGTAGTTGTAAAGGACATTATAACACAGAATGGGCCTGATGGTAAAAGAGGCAAGTTGATTGCCACAATTTTGGAATATGATATAGAAATCAAAGCCACCAAACTCATAAAAGGTCAAGAATTAGCCAAACTCATAACTGAATCCAATTTTCATGCTTTACATATTAATTTCATTGCCCAAATAGATGATCAGGAAGATATGGAGACTCCACAGATTAGTGAAGTCTTTTTAGACTCACCATGGTATGCAGATATTATATTTGTATTACTAAATTTACAAGCTCCTCCTAAATTATCAAGAACAAAAACTAGATTTTTAAAATTAAAAGCAGTAAGATTTTATATCATAGACAATGTACTCATTAGGGGAGTTTTGAGGTCTAAAATGGGCCTCCTAAGAAAATTATAAAATAATAGTGGAAATAATAAAATAATATTAGATTACATCATCAAAATTTAGAGGGAAAAGGGAATAAAATAAGAAAACTACTTTTTCAACTCGTAGTTTCAACTTATCTCCCTAATTTTTTACTCAAATTTCGAGCGGAAACACTCGTTGGATGCATAATTTAATTCCTCATCCAAGGAGTACCCATGATGCATACTTTTTATGGACCTTGATACATGAAAAATGAGAAATACATGAAAAACGTGATTGCAATCACATTTTTTCATGTATTTCTCATTTTTCGTGTAGCAGGGTCCATCAGAAGTATGCAACATGGGTACTCCTTGGATGAATAATTAAATTTTGGATCCAATGAGTACTCCTGCTCAAAATTTGAGTAAAAACTTAGGAAGATAAGTTGAAAATACGAGTTGAAAAAATAGTTTTATTATTTTATTTTTTTTACTCCAAAAATGGTGAATCATCCCCCATGGTTGACATCATCATCTTGAATCCTATTGGTTCTTACAAAGTTTGTTTTGGTTGTACATTTTTTTTAGGAGGCCCATTTTAGACATCAAAATTCCCCTAATGCTTTTGGAAAGATCACGGTGCAAAATTTTTTGAATTGTTTTCTTAAAGAAGAAGTTGACAAAGCTTTGGAAGAATTTCATGCAGGTGACTGTGGATGACATATTTACTGGAAGACTATTGCAAAAAATATCCTAAGAGATGGTTTTTACTGTCCTACCTTGTTTTCAGATGTAAAAAGGTATGTGGCCTCCTGTCACAAATGCCAAATCTTTGAAGGAAAGAAAAAGTTGCTACCCCTTCCCTTAAAACCCATCTCAACAAAAATGCCTTTTCAACAATGGGGTCTTGAATTCGTTGGTGAAATTAACCCTCCATCTTCAGCCAAACACAAGTGGATTCTGATAGCCACATACTATTTCACCAAGTGGATAGAGGCCATACCCTCTAGGCAAGCCACTAACACTATCATAATCTCGTTTTTAGAAAACAACATATTTTCAATATTTGAATGCCCCCAAAATATTATCACTGACAATGCAGCTGCATTCAAATCCAAAAAGATGATTGATTTCTACCATAAATAACACATTACCCTTGGCCATTCTACTGCATATTACCCTGAAGGTAATGGCCTTGCTAGATCCTCCGATAAAAGCCTTGTGAACATCATCAAAAAATTACTAGAAGACAACAGGAAACTTGGAACAAGAGGTCAGTTAATGCCTTATGGGAAAATAGACTTACCCCTAATAAATCTATTGGTACATCCCCTTATGAACTTGTTTATGGGATGGATTTGTTTTTCCATCTTCCTTAGGAGTACCTGTAATGAATATAATTCAAGAACTACAAGTTGAGATCAATGATATTCAGAGAAGAATTAACCAAACTATACTCCTACAACAAACAAGAGAAGAGGTTTATCTTAAGTCTCAAGTTATCCACGATAAGATAAAAAATATTTTTGACAAGAAAAGTAAAGAAAGGGATTTCTATATATGTGATAAAGTTCTAAAGTGGGATTCAAGGAGAGAAGTGAAGGTAAGCATGGGAATTTTTATGGAAATGACCCTATATTATTTATGGTTACAGAGGTAACAATTATTTCTTTTTGAAAGAGATGGACGGATCAGATCTACTAGGTAGACCTGTCAATGGAAGAATGCTGAAGAATTATTACTCCTCAGAAATAACTAATAGTTAACTTTGTTTACTTTAATAATTGTACAAAACCTTGCAGATTTTATATTGAATTGGATTTTTTCCTAACAAAGTTGAAGTCCGAAGAGAAGGCCCTAAGCTTTGAAAGGTAAAATATCATAAGTAAGAATAATTTCAGAGATCAGAAGAATTTCCAAGATCAACACAGTCAAAATTCAAAGGCTACTAGTCTCAAAGTTCTTGACATTTCACCAGGAAATGCCATCCCCATGTGGAGCCACTGTTAGGGTCCTATAATATTAGGGTTCATAATTTTTTAATTGACTTCGACTAGTCTTGTAATATTTAAATACCTTGCTTTCTGCAAGTTGTTTTCCCATATTTGAAAATAAAAAATGAAAAGAGGGTAAAATTCCTAAAAGAAAAATCAAAGGACTTGAAAAGAAAATGATCAAAAAGAATAAAAAATGGACCCCAAACACAAAAAAGAAATAATAATAAGACATGAAAGTAGTACAAGTCAAAATGCCACTACTATTTACTTTTACTACAAAATAAAATGATTATGTGTAGCATGTTCAAAATACCATACTGCATGATTAGTCTAATAGTTTGATCTTGGCTTTTCATGCTTTAAATTTCATGTTGATAGATAGAGAATAGTGATATTCTCAAATAGTTTAAACTTGACAAATCAGTAGATAGTTAGAGAATAAATAAGGAGCTCAATAGTTTAATCTGAGCCCTTGGATGGAATAAGGTTAGAATAAGATAGTTTCATGTTTTAAAAGAAAAATGGATAAGGGTCTACAAGTTCAAATGCACCCATGTAAATGAAGAAAAAATGTTAAGGTAGCAAATGGTAAGAAGAAAGAAATTTTACATGGAATTGATAAAACATCATCTGGCATATTACTAATTCCCCTCCCCTCAATGTGTTCTAGTATTAAATCCTTCAGTTATAAAGACTCAAAGGATTTCTTTGACTTCTCATGGGATCGGGCCCATGTCTTCATGACTGATTGGCATCTAAATATTAGATTTCATTTTATTAAAGCCTTTTCCCTTTATAAAAACCCTTTTCCTCATCATCACCCCCTTTTCCTAAGATAAAATCCCTTTTCCTAAGTTAAAACACCTTTTTTTCTTAGGAAAAGTAAAAACCCCTTTAAATAATTTCCATTTCATTCAAGAAACCCACAAAATGCTATTTATCCTAAGTATTAAGTGTGAAATGTGTAAAATGAGGCCACCACTAGAAAATTGCACCCAAACATTTAAAATTACACTTTATCTAGTGCATTTGTATATTCATGCTCATACACTCATATTCATTTCATATTAACATTTAACTTATTTATTAACTTCATTATATACGCTTCCATCCCGTATTTATATTAACTCATTTATATAAATATCCCAAACAACATTTTTTTTTATCCTATGGTTTAATTAATCCATGTGACATATTTCCCGCTCCCTAATAGGTTTAAAAACATATGTTTTATATTTATCCGCCCGAATTTTTACATTACATAGGGATATACTCCATTTGCTATATAAAACGTTGATATCTGCTTATCCCACACATCCTCCTAACACGAATACTCTATGCTAAAAAGATATGTTTTAACATATAAAACTTAAAATCCTCCGCATATAAACTACCGGGCCCACAGCTTAACTTCATCCATCAATATTGATTGTTCGCACTCCCTTCACCTGATCCGATGACCCATCATCCATATCGCAATTTCAATGGCATTGTTGTTAATCGATTTTAGATTTGCAAAATGAGAAGTATTGCCCCGCCCTCTCTCCTCCACGTGTCATCTTTTCACTGGATCACATCCATTTGTGAAATACCATTTACAACTTTATTTGATGCAATAACCGCTTACCTGTAAAAAGCCTCCCCACGCCAAACTGCTTCCCATTTAATTTGAATGGAATTAAATGAATACACCGTTCCAACCAAATTTCTATAAAACAACAAGATTCACATGTTTAAACCTTTTTAGTTGCGTTTTCTACTTGTTAAACCTTCCCGACTGAAGAAAGAGCACTGCTGCCCTTTTTTCATGCCCAAACAACATAATTCAGTTGAATTCATTGTTGCGACTACTGAGAGCTTCCAAATTGTGTTTAAAAGACTTCAAAAAAGCATTTGAAAGCTTCCAAACCCCAGAAAACCCTTTTCCGAGTCAAATTTCTCGAAATACAGGTATTTTTCAAGAAAAATACCCATCCTACATCTAAAAAGAGTTAATAATCGTGAATTTAAACCTTCTTGAAGCCTTTTTTCCTTAAGAAATACCCTTATTTCCTCATAAATTCATATTTGCTGCAAAACCCTAATGAATTCATAGTTTCTGGAGATTGTCACCTATTTTCTAAGTAAATTGAAGAAATTTAGCCATTTACAGACCTTTAGAAATTCGCTAACCGATTCAAAACCTTTTTATAAATGCTCAAAAGCCCTTTGTACATGAATTTTACTTTTTAAGGTTGTTTTATCAAAGAAAAGAGCAGTAAAACCTTGTTCATCTTTTCCTAAGTTTGTAAAAAGTTCAAAGATTGATTTTGGAGCAGAATTGAAGGTTTGAAGCAGAAAAAACCATAATTTTACCTGTTAAAATCCAAAAGAAACCTCTGTCATATCAAAAGACCTTCTGTAAAGAGTCTAACCTTACAGAAGTGTATTAAAAACCAAAACAATAGAGTTTTTAAGATCTAGAGGGCTATATTGTCAAAAATAAACCCAAAAATGGCGTCTAAAAGCACAATTGTCATCAATACACTATAACCTCTTGTTGTAGATATTGAACATACCCCTTTAGTTGATGTTGACTATAAAATTTCTGATCCTATAACTAAATATAACCTTCTTGAGCTCCGCTGCTAGAGCCAAGAGAAATCCTTGGATGAGGTAGATGAAGTACTTGTTTGGGAATCTAATTTACCTAAATATGTAGTTCCCCATAACCATCAGCGTCCTAAGATTATCAGATTGTGTCAAGTTCACTATTCCCCTGATCAAAGAGCTATTTTTAATGCTAAGAAATAAGTATTATTCACTATCACTGTTGAATCTATAAACCAAATGCTTCATTTACAACCAGAGTGAAATGCAGTCCCTTTGTCCATAGAGCTCTTACAAAGTTTTATCTAGATTTAGACTTTCCTAAAAGATTTCAAATCTTTCAGACCTTCCTACCCTCATATGTTGAAATCCCTAAGTTAAATCCTCCATATTCATCCTCAAAATTCTCAGAAGGATCAAGACACATTATCTCAATGTTGTTTTTTATCCTTGGTTACTTTACTAATGAACATACTGATGAATCCATCCTTGCTTTTTTTTTTCCATCTTTGTGCCCGATCAGCCCCATGTAGTCATTTACAACTTTGATGAGTATATAGGTGATAGTATTCATGAAAATCTTGTAAAACTGCCCATTGAAGGTGTTTTTAGGTATACTTCATACCTATTTCATTTTTTTCTCTACTTCCAATTAGATAAATTTCCCATGACCCTTCAAAATATGGATGTAGAGGGAAATGAGAAATAAATCATTTTCTAGACTTCCCTAATCAAAAAGGAGTCAAATGAGTTTTCTTATTCAAACTGCATAGACTGTTTTATTCATTCACTTGTTAATTTACTAAAAAATAGTGTACATCTAAGGATAAGTGATGAGATTAAGAAATTTTTATAGCTATCAGAGAAGAGAAAATTTGGTGATTGGTATTTATACCATAACCACATGGAGATTAGAATCTATGGGTCAGACCTCTTGCCCTATAAATTACCAAAGTATCTACCAATGAGACTATTTTCCCTAGAATATATAAGACAAATTCTAAATTCAGGTTCTGTAAAATTTTCAACTGTTAAAAAGAAAACTCAATTCAAATTGAAAAACCAGGTGGGTCCTTTCATATGCAACAACAGGGAAGTAGGTGTAGAGACATCAAAACAGTTGCTAGAGTATAAGTTTGATGAAAGTTTTCTGTGGAACTACGATACTTATGGAATAATCAGTAAGATGAGGGTGAAATTAAAATTAACCCCGTATATTCATGATAAGAAGCTTGAAACTGAAAAATTTTCCAACCATGCTGAATGGTTGGAAAATACATTGATGGAATCTGTCAAGCAAGGTGATACTAGTCACACTTTGCAAAATCCAATTCAGGAGAACATAACCATAAAGAGAAGCAGAGAAGAAGGCACACATACAGCTGAAACAACAACAGAAACCAAATTCAATCTCAAATATAATAAGAAACCTAAAATCAATCTAGCTGACAAAGAAAAAGAAACAGTTGATATTTTAGATGTAGCGAATCAAGAAAAATACACTGCGACACACACAATAATTGAAAATGAGCAGCAACCAGCTACTTCAAACACATAGATGATTCAGAAACACCTAATTACTTACATCTGAGTCCCTGACCCCCGTACCTTCAGCTTCCTTGGGGATACAAACTATATTCCAGTCAACCAATGTCCATTTCTTCTTGTTCTAATTGCTGCCCTAAAGGAAATTTATCTGGATGGCCCTGATTTTCTTAAGAACCGATTTAGGGGCATCTAGGACCGAAAAGAGGTACATACGCATGGCCTGGAGAACCAAATTCACCAAACTAAGTCTTGTAGGAAGGTTTAGCGCCCGATGGGTCCAATTATTCAGTTTGGCTATCAGCTTCTCCAAGAGTTCTTCCCAAGTCCTCTTTCCAGCCTTCGAGTCCAGTAGTAGGGCCCCCAAATATTTAGATAGGAGGGAGCCTTCCGAGAAGCCTATAATTCTGATGATGTTTCTTAAAGTAACCTAAGGGTTATTGAAGAATAAATTTTTGATTTCCCTTCATTTACCTCAAGGTCGCTCGATATATTGAGTACCTCTAGGATTTATTTTAAGCCTCTAGCCTCTTTCACCGCTGCCTGACCCATCAACATCATATCATCCAGGAACTATTGGTGAGTATGGTGGGTTGCCCCCTCATGTATCCCAAGGCCTCGGATATTATTGTCCTCTTGACTAGCCTTTAACACTCTACCCAGCCCTTCCACCATAAATATGAAGAGAAAAGAGGACAGAGGATCCCCTTGTCTGATGCCCCTTGTTGCCTCGAAAGTGTCGAAAGGAGAACCACTAACCAGAATAGAACAAAAATCTGAGGTGACCAGGATAAGGACCCATTTAACCAAATCGTGGCAAAAACAAAAATATTTAAGCATCTTCCTCATATATTTACAGCTCAATTTGTTATAGGCTTTGGCCACATCTATTTTTATCATCATCCCCGGCTTCCTAGAGTTCTTCAGGGAGTGGATCACCTCATGGGTAAGGATGATTCCATCCAAAATATGTCTCCCCTCCACAAAGCCTGCTTGTTCTGGGGATATGAGCTTTGGGAGTCGGGTTTTTAATATATTTTCCATTACTTTCATGATAATTTTGTAGATGACATTACATATCTAAGTTGGCATGAACTTACTAGGTTATTCTGCTCCATGCTCTTTTGGAATAAGGGTGAGGAAAGTGGAGTTGAAGGCCTTTAGAATCCTTCCCATTTTTCGAGAGTCCTATACTATGTCCCATAATTCCTACTTCACTAATTCCGAGAAGCTTTGAAAGAATTTGGTCATGAACCCATCGGAGCCCCACGCTTTCCCTCCTTCCATCTACTTGACCTCTTCTTCCACCTTGGCCAATTCAATTCTACGCATCAAAATCTTTTTATTCTCTGTCGACACCATATGATGTATTTTGGCCGTTAGCTTATCCATATCTAGTCCTCTTTCTACCTCTGTCTCATGAATCAGCTTGAAGAAGAAATGGTTTAGCGTCCGCTCTAGATCTTCTTGCGTTTCCACATATTGGCCATTGGAAATTTTTAATGTGGCTATGTGGTTTCCTTGATGGTGTTGTATTGTAGATCTGTATAAGAACCTGGTATTCCTGTCCCCCTCCCTGAGCCAAAGGTTTATATATTTCTGTGGCCATAGAATCTCCTCCTACCATTCATGCTAGGAAGGCTCCTGGAGGGGTTTGGATTATGTTTCCTTCTCCTCATCGTTGTAGCCTCCGAGAATCACTCGTTTATGAAGGTTCACAATTTTTCCTTCTAGTCTTTTTTTCCCCTATTGGATATTGTCAAAATATCCCTTATTCCATATCCTCGGTCTTTCTTTTACAAATTTGAGTTTCTGTTGTAGATAATACATTTTCGAGCCAAAGGGGGCCTCAAATCGTCCCCCCCCCCCCCCCCCCCCCACCACTCCCTGATAAGACTTTGGAAATCAAGGTGAGTCAACCAGAGTCTCTCAAACTGAAAGAGCCATTTTAGATCCTCACATAACCGATGCCAGTCTAGATAAACTGGCCAGTGGTCTAACCCTGTTGTCGGGAGGACTGGCCCTAATCTCTCCACCCCCGTCAAAACAAATTCTGACACAAGGAACCGATCTAGGCGAGAGGAAATGTGACGGGAACATAATTTTTTTTTTCGAAGTGAACAGGTTGTTGGTAATTTTCACATCCACCAAGTGCGGTTCTTTAATAACTTTGTTAAATTGTTCACTCATGCTACCTAGGGTCCTGATTCCCCCCTTTTTCTCCCCCATATTTTTGATCAGGTTAAAGTCCCCTCCTAACACCTAATGCTTGTCCCGCACCGAATTCCTAAGATTTAAAATACCTTCTAAAAATGTTGGTTTTAGGGCCATTTGAAAAGGCCCATAGAAATTTGACATCACCCCCTGGACAGAGGTTTCGAGGACATGAAATTCGATAGAGAGAGTGTGGGGGGAAACCACAAAGTCTAAGAGGCTTAGCATCGATGGTTTCCATAAAATGCCTAAACCTTAGGCCAATCCCCTCACGTCTACCACCATCATCTCTGAGCCTTTCCATATGTTTTGATTTATCTTCTTTAATTCCTCACTGCTGCACTTTGTTTCTTGGAGAAAGAGGATTGAAGATTTCTCCACTTCTGTTTTCCTTTTATCATTATTTTTTTTAGTTGACTCTTACAACCTCTTACATTCCAAGATAGCACTTTCATGTGGGATATTTTGATATGGTGAAGGCATCCTCAATAGTTGGATATTTTCCTGATGCTACCAGGTTACGCCTTGCTTCTTGGATCCTCTGGGCATTGCTGCGTCTCCCTCGTCTTTTTCCTTCAAATACCTTTAGTGATTCTGAAACCACGCCTAATGTCTTCAAGCTCTTATATTTAATGATAGCCTCTCTTAATATTGCAACTTGTTGAAAAGGTATGTACCCTAATTTTGGGTCCGTGCAAGCTTGCTCGATCTTGTTTAGGTCTAACTCCCCTATATCCATATCCTCTACCTCCTCCCCTAGCCTTTCTTCCCCCTGGGTCATCTTCTATTTCATCTCCTGATGAGATGATTTCAGTTTTGTGCCATCCTTTCCTTCCTCCTTGTTAGTCGACTGGCCGCCCACCTTGGCACTAGTCCCTTCCTCACTGACCTTATATAAAGCCTCGAACTTATTCTTGGTCTGTGGTTTCTTATGCACTTCTAGTCGAGGGTTTCTCTTTTCCTATATTTTTCTTTTGATAGCCTTTTCAAATCCTTTTGCATCCTTCTCCCCATTAGAGTTCTTAGATGTTGCATGCAGGGATTTCAGATGGAATTCACGAAACAAGTGGCCATGCTCATGGCACTGCATACACCTAAATGGGATGTACTCATAGTATATTTCTTGGAAACAGTCCTCATCATTCCAGGTGAGGTTCACTCCTTCTGGTAGTTCATTCGAGATATCTAGGTACACACAAATGCGAGCATAGGATACATATCTCATTTTCTTGGTCTTCTCATCCACCTTGACGAAGGACCCAAATGTGTTACCTATATCTTCTAGAATCTCAAGATGCCAGAATTCTACTTGGAGGGAGTAGAGTTTCAGCCATATCGGGAACACTAAGAGATAGGCTTTGTCTGGGTTGAATCGCTCTTTCCACTGGGTTAAATACAACCCTGGAAAGTTGTAGAAATACGTTCCTCCATTGAACACCCTCTTTTTGTCTTCCAGGTTAAAAATTATTATTGTAAAGAATTTGTTAGCCCTGAGTTGCCCTTAGCCCCGAGCTGCAGGTCATAGTGACCTTTTTGTTTCCAATTAATATTGATCCACCATATTAGGGTTTTCTCTCACGGCCATATACTGACAAATTTCCCTATTAGTCTATGGTCTTTCATATACTGGATATGAGGTCCCACTCCATATGATTTTTTGTGCACCTGGGGAATATCCTTTGTCTTCGATAGGAATTCTCAAGGGTGCGTGGCCTCCTTTGTTTTCCCTCCCCCGCTCACGTGCTCTGGAAGCTGCGCTCTCTCAGAACCCCCTGCATTCCCTACTTCCTTTGATTATGTTATCGGGTGCTCCGTCAACAAGGGGCCCATTGATCCCCCCCCCCTAAAATTCCATACTTCCTGCCATCCTTCCAGGCCTCACAGGCCCTGAGGCATTGCCACCCTCCCCTACAACCGCCTGCAACCTCTTGCCTCTATTCATTGTTTCCTTCGATACTCGCTAGGTCATTATTAGTTCAAAATTGTTAAAAAATTATTATTTTCAGGTATATATGTATATAAAGAAGTGTGGTAGTGATTAAAAGTTAACTATACATATATAGACTGGGCAATGATTGAAGGTTTGCGGTAGAGTGTAATATGCAGCTAATAGGAATATTGATTTTTTCTTTTAGCACCTAGTGGATGAATAAATGGGGTAAGAGACCCATACTTATCTTGACTGAGCATAAAATACCTCTTGATGTGAAAAGGGATCATAATAATAATGGGATCTAGCACTCTCATGTGTGAACAAGGCATAATGGATGGGGACAAAGTCAAGCTTGACCAAGTCAACAACATTAATGGGGCGGAGTGGATCATCAATAAAAATAGCTCAATATGAATAAGGATCAGTTTAGACAACTATATGAGAGTTGGATTGAAGACCCTTAGATGTGAAAAGGGCTGAAGCAGTTTGAAGAGGTCAACCTTGACCAAATCAAACAACAGTGTTATGGAGGAGTGGTATTGATGAAGGTACAACACAATTTTGGAGGGAGATTTATTGTGTGATGGTGGAAACCCTAATGAGTGAGACCCAAGGTGAGAAGGCTCACGTAGTTTATAAGGAAGAGGATGGCAGCCATATAGGGTTAGCTTATGAATGATATTTTGATATGTTTGTTTAGACTTGTGCTCTCTTTAGCTGTTTAGCTAAGATTGCTGGTGTTGTTTAGCACTAAGTTATTCATGTTTAGGAATTCCATCTATTCCCTTTGAGCATCTCTTGGAAGAGACCTGATATATCATTCCACACATCCAGAATTGGGGCCAAGCTTCAGTCTTTTGCTATAGCGCAGTTTCTACATAATGTTGTGTTGAGTTACATGGTGTTGTAATGGAGGGTTGAGAAACCCACCTTCTGAGTTGGTTTTGCATAGGAGGAAGGATTCCTTCTTGTGGGAGATTAGTTTGGAGGGTTCTTGAGCTCATTTCAGATATTTGGCATCAGGCCAATTTATTTCCATCACTTAGAGCGTGATTTCAGTTTGGAATTGCATTACTTCGATAGGGCAGCTTCAACAGGGGATCTTGTGTTTCTTTTTGGGAGTTTTCATGTGATTGAAGGGTTCATCCTTCAATGGGGGAATACCTTTGATAAGATATGCATCAGATCTACATTATTCCAGCCTTCTATACTCATGTGCTTCAGTTTTTAGTGATTATTCATTCTTATTGCTGAAGATCATCATTTGTATTTGGGTGTATTCCTAGAAACCCTTCTCGAGTTCTCTTGGATTTGTATAAAGGAGACTAGATCTCATTTTTTGGGCCATATTTATCAATATAACACTATATATATTTGTCTCTACTATTTCTGTATATGAAACTTCATTATACTGTGTTGTCTCTTTATGCAGTAATTTCATGTTGCAGTAGTTTTGGGGTTTCAGCAATTTTGAGCTATACTAGGTGTCGGTGGCTTGTTTACCTCACCTAATTTGATTTGTTTCTGATCTCCTCTTGGATTTAGACGTCATATTTTCAGATATAAGGGATCCAAGTGTTGATTTCAATTTTTATAGCACACATTTCTAAAAATGCATTTTTCATGCATGTGTTGTTGAGTTTTTCCCTTTTAGGATATTACAGTGGTATGAGAGAATGATCTTTGCCTCAGCATGTGAAATTCAAGCCAAGATGATATAAGAAGAAGGAAAGGTCAGAATGATGTATATAATGAGATTTGTCTCATAATTTTTCATATCTATGAAGAACCTCTCCAAAGAGGTTAATAATAAAGAAGAGAAGAGAAGCACTGAAATTTCTAGAGGGTTTCAAGAAGATGAAGGACCATGTACTTCCTATTCTAAAAGGAAAGAAAAAAATTTGTAGAAATCTCCAAGGCATTACACCTTGCCTTTCCATTTTGAGGAAGAAGACAAGAGGCATGGATATGGAGGGCACTTGGAGCATGAGATCCTAAGTGGATACCTTACATGATACAAGTCTCAACCTAAATCTTTCAAGGAGACTCTAGCTCTTCCTTAGTTTATTTAGCTAGAAGAAGAAAGGAGGCCCTACAACAATAGAAGAATGAGGGGCAATAGATTTCTATTTTCTACTTTTGATGGATCATCGACATGTACAACAAAGGCTTGGGTGATGAAGCTAGATGCATTCTTTCAACTACATCTAGTGGTAGAGAGAGAGGAAGTTGAGATCTTAGCACTGCACCTTGAGGGTAAGGCAAGAATTTGGTGGTTTAGCCATGTGATTCATGCAAGAGTGTTTACTTTTGTAGATTTCACTCAAAAGGTGATCAAGATATTTGACAAGAAGAAATCAGAAGGGGAGGAGCCTTCACCACCACTTGAGGAGATTTTTACCAGCACTGGTACAACTATGGAGGAGCAACCATCATCCTCAACAGATGGGGAAGCCAATACATTGGAAGGAGGAACCCTTGTAGCCATACAAGATGTTCCCAAGATTCACCAAGGTATGCAGCAATTTCCACTTTCTGTCATTTCAACAAATCTTATGGAGGTATGTGGAAATCTGCGTTTGCATGATCTAGGATCAACACATACTGTTGATTTGGAGCAGCAGGATTTCATTGCACTGTACAACCTTGACTTATTCAAGAAAGGGATGAATTATCATCCTAATGTGCCATGGTTGAGCTGTACACAACACTTGGGGTTGGAGTGTGGAATTTTTAAGCATAGGATGAACTTTATCCTAAACAATCTTATACAAAACCATATTTTCATCCTTGAGACGGAGTATGAGACAACAAATACAACATTGAGGAGATTAACGACATTGTCATTAAGCAGCAGTGAGGAGGTTTTTCCTCCAACACACTTGGATCTTTATGGATTCAAGATGGTCATTGGTATGAGATCTTCTCTAGGAGGTCTCCAAGGACTTGCATTTCAACATCCCATGAAATGCAAAAGCAGAAATTTGATTTGGGAGGATGGTAGTCTTCATTGGAGGGGTACGAAGGTGGCACATGGTAGGATACATCCACATATAGATGAATGGGAGTGGATAGAGAGTAAGTGGTTGGTGAGCCACTAGCATATTTATGACACCAGACAGTAGGAGGCATGGATGCGTTGGCTACTCTTGAAATATTTTGGCCATCATGAGATAGATATATCCTTCTCCAAAGGGGATGATGGTGGAGGAAACTTGGCAGGACACTTGCATCATATGGCAACAAATATTTTGGGTGCATTATGTTGATATGATCTCTTTATTGACAATCAAATATTTTCACTTCATGAATTGCATGATGTAGGTGTGAGGGGCCAGCAACAGTCATTGTTGCTATGGTTACTCTTGGGAGAGTATGGGTAGAATTTTTCCCATACTTGTCATGATATTTCTGGAGAAAGGGATGGTACATTCAAAGTACAAAGAGGCTGCCTTTTAGCATTGGAGGATAAGGAGGAGATTACTCCACATAGAAGCATGATGGTTGATAGCTTTGGCATGTGGAATGTCAAAGGAAATAGTCATGGAGTGATAAGAGCCTTATCACTAAGGCCAATAACACTATCACTTGGGAGTATGTTTCTATTGATGGAGTGTTCCAAGGGGAGTATGCATCCCTTCATTTTGAAGAATTTTAGGGGAATATTCTCTTGGGAGGACTCATCCATGGACCTCACTTTCAGCCTACTCATTATGCATGGTAAGAAATACATTTCAATACTTACTGATTATTTCATTGAGTATTTGCATCTTCTCACCATCTATGAACAGTGCATTTCTCCACAAGAGGGCAAGATTATTTCTGGGTTACATATTCATTGAAGGACCTATACTTATGATGATAACCCTTATCTACATGATTTTTGGCAAGTATGTTGTTATTTTTGTTATGCTCAGCTGATATATATTGTTGCTTACTACCACATAGTAGATGAGGAAACATGCACAGCTAGTAACTTATTGGAGGACAACTTGCCACATGATGTTCTAAAACAATAGTTGGAAAGACTGCGTTGTATCCACTTAAGAAGCCATTGGTATCATACAAACTTGCACATAACCTTCAAAATTTTTCTGATTTGAATGCCATATGGTGATGATGTGCCATTCATTTTGTATGGAATGGTTTGGGCCAGCACGATCCATGACTTTAGAGAGAAGATCTTTGAAGATCCAATCTTCTTGTTTCCACTTGAGGGCAACATTGTTTCAGACAAAGATCAGTAGATACTCTACACTTGTCATCAGTGGGGAGGAGGAAAATGTGGGGTAGGCTATTTTGTCTAGCATGTTCAGTTATTCATCCCACCTACATTGCAAGAGCCAAAGGTGCAAGAGATTCACCATGAGTTACCATTCGGGAGGGTGGCTTATTCTATATGGATGATAGCTTGGGGATGGAAAATTCACATGGGGATGATAAATCCCAATACATATCAGATCTCATGCCTCAAGGAGGCCTCTAGCCAGCACATTGTTACCTTCATGGATATTTTACTTCTTCATGAGGATAGCTCTTTGAGATGGTCACCAAAAGCTAACTTGCATATTTGGGAGGGGTAATTTGGGGATGTATTAATTAGACATCATCTTGTTACTTGGAGGTACATATCATATGAGGATGCTATAGGAGGAGAAGAGGAGGCTCTTTAGTTCTATCCTTGCAATTGCTTGAGGGAAAGCAACATTTGGGAGGGGAGGACTATAATATTACTAAATTAGCATGCAGTTAATAGGAATATTGATTTTTTCTTTTAGCACCTAGTAGAGGAATAAATGGGGTAAGAGACCGATACTTATCTTGACTAAGCATAAAATCCCTCTTGATGTGAAAAGGCATCATAATAATAACTGGATCTAGCACTCTCATGTGTGAAAAAAGCATAATGGATGGGGACAAAGTCAACAACATTAATGGGGAGGAGTGGATCATCAATGAAAACAACCCAATATGAATAAGGATCAGTTTAGATAGCTATATCAGAGTTGTATTGAAGACCCTTAGGTGTGAAAAGGGCTGAAGCAGGTTGAAGAGGTCAACCTTGACCAAATCAAACATCGTTGTTATGGAGGAGTGGCATTGATGAAGGTACAACATAGTTTTGGAGGGAGATTGATTATGTGATGGTGGAAACCCTAATGAGTGGGACCCAAGGTGAGAAGGCTCACATATTTTATAAGGAAGAGGATGGAAACTATATGGGGTTAGCTTATGAATGATATTTTGATATGTCTGTTTAGACTTTTTCTCTCTTCAACTGTTTAGCTAATATTGCTGGTGTTGTTTAGCACTAAGGTATTCATGTTTAGGAATTTCATATCTTCCCTTTGAGAAACTCTTGGGAGAGACCTGATATATCATTCCACACATCCAACATTGGGGCTAAGCTTCATCCTTTAGCTACAACATAGTTTCTGCAGAATATTGTGTTGAGTTGTAGGGTGTTGTAGTGGACGGTTGAGAAACCCACTTTCTGAGTTGGTTTTACATAGGAGGAAGGATTCCTTCTTGTGGGAGATCAGTTTGAAGGGTTATTGAGCTCATTTCAGATCTTTGGCATCAGGCCAATATAATTCCATCACTTGCAGCGTGCTTTCAGTCTGGAATTTCATTATTTCTGGAGGGAAGCTTCAACAGGGGATCTTGTGTTTCTTTTTGGGAGTTTTCCTGTGATTGAAGGGGTCATCCTTTCATGGGGGAAGACATTTGATCAGATCTACATCAGATATACATTATTCTAGCCTTCTATACTCTTGTGATTTAGTTTGCAGTGATTATTCAGTCTTAGTGCTGAAGATCATCATTTTTATTTGGGTGTATTCCTAGAAACCCTTCTCGGGTTCTCTTGGATTTGTATAAAGGAGACTAGATCTTAGTTTTTGGGCCATATTGATTAATATAACATCAAATCTATTTGTCTCTACTATTTTTGTGTATGAACCTTCATTAGACTATGTTGTCTCATTATGCAGTAATTTCATGTTGGAGTAGTTTTGGGGTTTCAACAATTTTGAGCTATACTAGGTGTGGGAGGCTTGTTTACCTCACCTAATTTGATTTGTTTTTTATATCCTTTTGGATTTAGATGTCATATTGTCAGATCTAAGGGATCCAAGTGTTGATTTTGATTTTTATAGCATAAATTTCTGAAAATGCATTTTGCATGCATGTGTTGTTGAGTTTTTCCCTTTTGGGATATTACACAGAGTCTTGTCTTGATAAGAGTCTCAACTCAAATTGGTTGAAGCAAGCTCCAGTTCTACTGGGGAGGCAGTGATTTATATTGCGTAGGATATATATGGAAAATTTGAACTATATATAGCAGATAACTCTATGAGCAACGACTTATGATAAATTGAGAAATTGAGGTTGCATAAAGGAACGTCTATCATAAAATTCGCTTTTGGAAGAAATCACGGTCATGGAAGAGGTGTGGTGCAAATAGGTTGAGCATTCTCCCCAGTGATAATAGATTGCAATAGTAGCTAATAATAATATTTCCATGACAATTTTGACCATCTAGGTATTTCCTTTGTTAAAGTCTTCTTATTTTTTTTAATTACAGCCATCGAATTGAAGTGCAGTGCATTGTTATGTTTTTTCAAAAAATAAAATAGAATCATTTCTTACTATTGTGTTGCTTCTATTTAGAAGTCGTTTACTATACAATTTCATTTTATTTTCTCATACAAAATCATAAATTTAAATTTAGAGGGTTACATTATATACTTTTTTATAAATTTAAATGTAGAGAATTGTATTATATAGTTTTAATAAACTAGTGTTTAAATAATTTAGTGATGAATGTTTCTTCTTCTACAAATAAAAAATCTTATATACCAATTTAGTTCAACTATACTTTAAGAATATACTATTTTAATTATTATAAAGATTAATTTTAATTATAATGGATTATTAATAAAATTTTAAAAGTTTACTCGTAACTCTATTTACGTTTTGTCTTCAAATGCTCGTTATAACATCTATGGTTCTCAACCCTTAGGCTATTTCTATTGAAAATGTTAGTGGATCTAGAGACACTCATTCCTTTAGCAATATTGTTGTAGATGGAAATATTTTTAGATAACCCTCTACTTTTGGCTCTATTCCCAATAGAGATAAACTTAATCTCCACCATCATGTTACCCAAGCAAGAAAATAATAGCCTAGTAGTTTCCTGTAGAATGATAAAATAGACCCCAATTTTCAGGTCCACTCAAGTCACATCCGATAATATATACAAGCTAAGTGGGATCATGTACTCATTACGAAATTTTTAAGGTTCTCGCCTTCAAAAGAAACACCCCTCTCACTTGGCCCAAATCAATTGGAAATGCAAAGTCCAAATTGAGCTTGAATTTAGTGCCAAGGGTTTCTTCGTGATTGTATTTTCTAACCTAGAGTATCGAACATGCGTATTCCAGAATAACCCATGTAAGCAAGGAAAGCCTATAAAAAATTTCCTATCAATCATAGTATTTTATAATGTTGATGATGAGTTCTTTGTTTTATGTTTTTCATATTTTTCTTGTTTTTCTCTCTCATCATTTCTTGATTAAGAGACCTCCAACCTTCGTCTCTAATCATGTTCTTATTTCTCTTTTAGTTTCCCATTTCTCGTATCTGGAAACATAGCTCCACACTTAGCACAATTTTCTTAATAGTCATTGAAAGGATAAATTAGAGAAATTTTTACATGACATTTAGATCAATGCATCTACGCTAAAATTTAAGTTTATTTCCTTGATTTCTTTGAGAAATGTCTTGGAGAAATTGGAGAAATTTTATTTCTTTTTAGTCATTTTCAGGTCTACTAAATTTCTCTACATATATGCATACCTAATTAAAATTCCAGAAGGGGGTTGGGTCACTCTGGCACTGTCTTTGAAACCAAACACTCATTAGCTCCTAGTTACATAGGAAAATTTATTCCCTGTGATCATATTGAAGAATATTAGTCATAATTGACAGGTGTCGAGCCTATGTTTGTTGATTTGGGACACTTCTAATAGTTGTCCTCAAGGTGAGAAAATGTCTTTGTTTCAACAACTGGGGTCCTAAACACTTTTAAATCTGATTTTCCAACAATAATTTTGAAGCCTTTAGAACTAGGAAACTTGTATGAGTGTTAATCTGAGAATGAATTTGACGCAAAAGATGTATTCTAGCTAGTCTTCATAGTGGCTACCTTGGCAACAATAGTGGGAAGTCACACAATCATCCCAACTACCTTTTCAATAATCAATCAATTCTCAACTTTTATTTGTTTTCCGCATGTGAAATTTGTGCATAGCTCAGAGATATATGGCCAAATATACATTTCATAAATAGTCTATATTCTCATGTGATTATCATGTGCCTCTCCTTGGCACTCAATGCCATCTTTAGAGATACATATAGATCATGTATATTGAAATGATGAAACATTCAATAAAATACTCTCTTATTTCTAGAGAGAGAAATTTTAGCAATGAACCCCTCTTATCTGAACTTTAAATTTGAGACTTTTTCTCAGAAAAAATGTTGGTAAATAAATAAAATTGCATACAATTTTTATTTTTATCATCTATTTTATGTTTTCTACGCTCCCACCTTACATAGTTTCCTTTGCAACATGTCATGCAATTTCTAGTTATTTAATTTAAGGGTTACATAAATGGGAATTTGAATATAACTATCATTTACAAGGATATTAGATGAGTCATCAATTTCAAGTATAGAGTGGGTTTCAAATTTAATATCCAATATATGAAACTTATTAAATCAAATCAGAAAATTAATCTAATATATATAATTTAATAATATATAATATATATATATATATATGATCATTTTATTATTTCAAACATGAATTTCCTAGGGAAAGTTCACCCAAAATTTGAGTCGTGGACAAAATAATCCTTTTATGTTATTGGTTCGTCACAAAACCTTTTTCCCAAAATTTAATATTTTTTTCATATACTTTCTATTTTATTTATATGCGTAAATGCACCAAAGAACATACAAAATATGAGAGAATTTACAAATTAGCATATGTAAAAGTTCTATTTTGAGGAGCGCCTTCCTTCTTGTTTCCTTCATTGTTGACCGAGGTGTTTGCATTTATATCAAGTAATAGTTTTGCAACTATGCGCCTCTTTCTACTTCACGGTGTTGATTATGGTGGTCCTTTATCTAGATATGAATGGAGATTCCTAATTATTTTTCGAAGGATGTACATTTCATTCTCAATTCATCAAATTATGGTCCATTTTTCCATTGTTACACCATAATAGTTGTGATGCCTGAGACTTCTTGGTTATGCTTCATTTGCACGATGAAACATTCCTCCTACAATTGGTTGATTTTGTCCCTAAGGTGCCTTATGTTTTCATTTTTATTTTTCTCCATTACTTCCACCAAGTTCAATTTCAATTGAGGTTCAATTCAATAGCTCAAATTTATTATCCAATCACCAATATTTCCAAGGGAGATTTCTTGGATTGTTAAAATTCCAATTTCACAAATTGTAAGAGTGAACCTATATTCCCTAGGAGTATTGTTCAAATCATTAACACTATTCTTCTCAAGAGGACCAGAAAGAGAAAAATTCCCCCTCAGCGGAATTAGACTCCCAGGGAGAAAGGTAGGAAGTGAGAATCATTTGCTTTTGTTGAGGATTAAGAAATTCAATTCTGGAGTTAGTTTGGGTCACTTTGAGGTTCTTTTATTTCACTTAAGGTTTCTCAATATACATAGAGATAGTTCGAAAAAATAACAGGTTATTGTTGGGTAATTTAATTGACTCTTAAATTGCTTGCATTAAATGTCAATCCATAGTTCATATTCTTGTGAAGCATACCTACATTGCATATGCTAGGGAATTAACTTTTGATTAAAAAATATAATCTATTTCAAATTAATTTACAAAGCTTAAATAAAGTCGTATCTATGAAATGATATCTAAAATAAATTCACAAAACAATTTCTAAAGAAAGATAAAACTTCAATAAAATATTAATTTATGGAAAGTTGTAAAATATGTAGTAGAAAAAAATTAAATTCTTAATCTATTGATTTGAAATGACAACTCTTATTCTAGCTCTATACCGTGACGGATTTTGAAGTTCTTAAAATCTAAGTTCTTATTCTAGAAATTTTCTATCAACTTAGAAACACATATTATTCTAGAAATTTTCTATCAGCTTAGAAACGAATCTTATTCTACGAAAGACCATTTATTCTATGAAAAATCCATTTAACCATTCTTAATGTAGAAAGTACAAAAACTTCATTTCTAGGAAAGTAGTGAAGTTCTTATTGTAATTAAAAGGGAAATAAAATTCTTATTATAAGAATGATCGAAAATGGAAACTAACTATTTTACAAAATAATTAAAAGACTGGAAATTTGTAAATCCTATGAGTGTGTACATCAATTAGACTTCATTTATATGCAATATTTAACCTCTATTAATTTTTCTATGAAAATCTATGTGGAAAGAATGCAGGAAAAAAATGTTTTTGTTGTTTTTGTGTTTAACTTAAGTGCTTGACTTGTACAAAGATTAGGGAAATTAAGTGAGTGAAATACAGAGTGAAACTAACTACATAAAATAGAGCATTAAATCTACAACTTGAAATGAAATAAAGCATAAAAAATGGAATGAATTCTGAATGAAAACCGATCTAGACTAGCTCTTACATATACAACGGGCCCTCCTCAGATGCACAAGTAATTGTAAACTTCATATCCCGAGTTTAAATAAACCACAAAAGATTATAAAAGTGTCATAACTAGGATTGAATTACTGTAAGTGTGTGGACAATGTTCTGAAAATAACATTATATCTGGAATTAAAATCAACTTTAAAACTATCTACTTTCTTCCAACCAAATAAATTTATAGAGTTTTTAACATAACAAATATGATATTCTATTGACTAGAAACTAGATACTAAAGTGACATCTCAGTCCTTCCATCCTAGAAAAATTCTTCCTTTTCACGATTTCTATATTAGAGAAGCAAATCGTGAAAGGAAATATCATCAAATTTAATACATGGAGCCCTATTAAAATCACCATATAACTTTAATAAATATTGCTTGTTTTATGTGAATCATTTTTTCTTGATATTCTACCTGATATTCTACTTACAAACATGTGGCATTCATTGATTTGACTGAGCGTTTGAATCTAATGTTGTGATTGATCTATGGACTTCCACCTATTGCTGAGAAGTGGATCATGAGCTCAACGACATTTGGAAACTTTTAATATATCCAGACTAATTTATAGCTTGTGGGACCTGATAGAACCTCAAATTAGTTGTAGAATTATAGTGCAGTTATGAAATATTTGAGATTCAATAGCTTATGTCTAATCAAAACAATTTTATAAAACAAATCATATAGATTCATATAGATTTGAAACAATAATGGAATTTTACCTTATTACTACATTTGTATGGTTCTCGTGTATTTCTAACTCAAAATAGAGGTACAATAATGTGAAAGTAAGCGGAAATTGAATGAAATATAAGAGATAAATTGCCAAAAAGAAATCAATTTCAGAGGCTCAATAGTTATCTAGTCCCCTTAAATCCTTACTCTCAGATTAAGTGTGGATTTCTTTATGAAACATTTTAAAATTAGTAAAAAAAACCCACTTCCTCTAATCCTGACTTATTCTAAGCTTGAAACAATTGTATTCGACTTCAAGGAGACAAAATTCCAGTCCAGGGAAATTTAAGCCGAGGAAATCCCAAATGCCACGTGGATGAGTGAAATTAATTCCATGAAGATAATTCACACAGAAATATCTATGATTACTAAGAAGAGTTTATGGTCCTCCATAACTGACATCAATATTCATCGTGCTAAGATAAAAATCGAAAGTTGAGCTCTCAATATAGAAAAAATATTCTCATACTTCTCTTTTCCATGGATTTTTTTACTTTGGCAGCTGCACCACCTACTTATCATCTCCTCCCACATGGGAGCCTAGTGCATGAGGTTGAATATCACATAAAAAAATGAGATTTAGTAAGTTTGGGCATGAGAAGTAGCATGTTGATGTTTATATTATTTACCATGACCAAGCCATAATGTTTAAATGATGTCATGTAACTACAAAAATACACCACACCTTTCATATAAGCATGTCTGAAGGATTGAGAGAGGGAGTGGTTGTCAATTTCATAAAACTCCCTCTGATCCCCTTTAATATAGTTTGAATGGGAGGTGTTATATTGAATTAACCCAACCTCCATGTTCTCATTGTGAGAATAGGGTTAAAAATTCTTGTCCCACCCAAATTGCTCATAACTCACATTTAATAACACCGTCGCGGCCAACTCTTTAGGATTGAAATTTATGCCCATTTGAAATTTTGGTCCTTTAAACCTTGCCACATCAGTAAGTATATTCCACATGGAAACCTAAACTTTTACATGGCTCTGCCACATTAGTCTTCATCCAATGTGGCACCCATCACATCATCGTGCATTGTGCTACCACATCACTGTGTCACCCTCTTGGAATGTCACTCAAACTATGTGGGATGTGACATGAAAAATTACATCAAATGATAAGAAGGGACTTCATCCTACACCTCTTTTATCCTCCTGAATTATATCAACAAAATCATCCACTATGAAAGGGCACTACAAGACATCTATGGGAACCTGAGCTTCTTGGTGACGTGGTTCCCAACCACATAAACTTCCACATCAGATCCAAGTACCACCCCAAATTTATGTGGCACTATAAAACCAACTCCATGTGCCACTTATGTACCATGATAGTTGAATCCTCCATGTCACACACTTCCAGTGCTTATTTTTTATTTAACTTTAACATTACGGTAATGTCACCGTACCATGAGGCATAAAAAAAAAAAATTCCCATTCAAAAAGGTCATTCCTACATTCCATGAGTCACAATGTCAGTGTCCCTCCCATGTTTCTAATCCACATCATCTAGATTATCACATGGCATACCAAGTAGGCTTACCCATCGTACGTGGCCTCTACCACCTTAGCCTATTTTGGTCCCCATAGGGCCTAGACCTTCGTGCAGTTCAAATTTCTACCTATCCATACCCCATAACATATAAATGTCCATCCACAAAATTGAGGCTTTTCTCCCATAGAGACATATATTTTTTCCCTGCAACATTCTTTCTTTTGTCTCCAGATGTCAAATTTCCCATTCCACTTAGACATATCTAAACTCCCCAAGATGTGTTTACTTTCATTTCACTGGGAGATACATTTGCTAGTGAAAATACATTTATACCTTCCTATTCCATGATGATGGATCTCCAACCCCCAAAACATATATATTCCTTCTTGATAATTGAAGGAATTCCTGTCATGTGCCACACCTCCTATCAATAACGTCATTACTCATAGATGCCACACATAATACCTAGCATGCCATACACCAGCCTAGATCCATCTAACTCCGGATCTATCATGCGCCGAGAGGGATAAAATCTCTCGAGGTGCAAACCTATTTTTTGAGTGAAAAACTTGAGGAAAGGTTTGCACCTCGAGAGATTTTATCCCTCTCGATGAATGATAGATTCGGAGTTAGGTGGATCTAGGCTGGTTCCAATTGGAGGCATCAACGTCACATTTTTTAGATTATTAAAATTTTTGTATATTTTTGAGATGTAAGATGGATCTAGGCTGGTTTTAGACGTGTGCTGCCAAGGAAAATCTATCAAAGATATGATTAATTTTATGAATAATATGTAAATATATCAAATATTAATATAATCATTTTAAATATGCTAAATATTTCTGAGATTAACTTGGTCATTTTAATTTTAAATTTTCTTAGTTACCTCGGTTCGTTGAGATGATAATTATTGTTAATAACTATAATGATGAAAAATGATGAAATATTTTTTTTAAATGCAAAGTGACAATAATAGTGTTGAAAGACAGAAAATGTGAATAATAAGAACGTACTCATGTTACAATCAATCTCAAACTATTTTCTTCTACTATTCTTATTTCCTCCCTTGTTAGTTTTGTTATCTTTTCATATCGATTATATGAAAAAGAAAATTTAAATCGTAAACCATTTAAATCTTTAGCTCGAGCTGTTGTAGTAAACATGATACCTTGTCTCTCTTGCTCTCCAATATTAATACCTTAAATTACTATAACACAAAAATCAATCTACATTGTCAATAAATTTTTGTGCTTACACTAAAATCAATGCATATTATTAATCAAATCACTTTAAAATTAATGTACCGTCATATATCCAATTACATCAAATCATAAATCAACATATATATTGAAATCAATGCATTTAATGCAAGCAACAAAATAAGGTTAGAAAATAACTTCTACATTGAAACAATGCACCTAATGCAATCAATCAAATAAGATTAGAAACCAACATCTACACTGAAATCAATGCATTTACTCAAAGCATACAAATAGGATTATAAATCTCCATCTACACTAAAATCAATGCATTTAGCGCAAACAATCAAATAGTATTAGGAATAATCTACATTGAAATCAATGCATCTAGTGCAAGCAATCAAATATAATTATAAATCGACGTCTAAATTGAAATCAACACATCCAGTGCAAGAAATCAAATAGTATTAGGAATCATCACCTACACTGAAATCAATGCATCTAGTGCAAGTAATCATATATCAATAGAAATAAATATCTACACTAAAATCGATGCATCTAGTGCAAATAATAAAATAGGATTATAAATCACCATCTCCACTTAAATCAATCCATCTAGTGCAAGAAATATTCTTCCCTCTCTCAACCCTTCGTCCATATCTATATCCCCATCCATCTCTTATTTTTTGTCTCTATCTCACCCCCCTAAACACACACGCTCTCGCACTCCATATATATCATTCTCTCTGTCAATCACCCTCTCTCCCCATCTCTCTCTTCTTCCCTCTCTTCCCCTTCTCTCCCTCTCCCCTGCTAATATCTCTCTTTCCTCCTTTTTTCCTCTCTCTCTCTCTCTCCATCTTTCTTATCACTCACTCTCTCTCTCTAGGAACCAACATCTACACAGAAATCAATGCATTTACTCAAAGAAATCAAATAGGATTAGAAATGGCCATCTACACTGAAATCAATGCATTTAGTGCAAACAATCAAATAGGATTAGAAATCATCTACATTGAAATTAAGTCATCTAGTGCAAGTAATCAAATATACTTATAAATCGACATCTAAATTGAAATCAACACATTCAGTGCAAGCAATAAAATTGTATTAGAAATCACCACCTACACTGAAATCAATGCAACTAGTGCAAGTAATCAAATATCATTGGAAATAAATATCTACACTAAAATTGATGCATCTATTGCAAATAATCAAATAGGATTAGAAATCACCATCTCCACTTATATCAATCCATCTAGTGCGAGAAATTTTCCTCCCTCTCTCCACCCTCCATCCATATCTATATCCCCCTCCATCTATTTTTTTTGTCTCTCTATCTCACCCCCCTAAACACATGTGCTCTTGTACTCCATATATATCAATATCTTTTTCAATAACCCCCTCTCCCCATCTCTCTCTTCTTCCCTCTCTTCACATTCCATATATATCTCTATCTTCCCCTTCTCTCCCTCTCCCCTATTAATATCTCTCTTTCCTCCTTTTGTCCTCTCTCCCTCTCTCTCCATCTTCCTTATCACTCTCTCTCTCTCTCTCTCTAGAAACCAACGTCTACACTGAAATCAATGTATTTACTTAAATAAATCAAATAAGATTAGAAATCGCCATCTACACTAAAATCAATCCATTTAGTGCAAACAATCAAATAGCATTAGAAATAGTCTACATTGAAACCAATTCATATAGTGCAAGTAATCAAATATAATTATAAATCTACATCTAAATTGAAATCAACAAATTCAGTGCAAGCAATCAAATTGTATTAGAAATCACCACCTACACTGAAATCAATGCATCTAGTGCAAGTAATCAAATATCATTAGAAATAAATATCTACACTAAAATCGATGCATATATTGCAAATAATCAAATAGGATTATAAATCACCATCTCCACTTATATCAATCCATCTAGTGTGAGAAATATTCTTCCCCCTCTCCACCGTCCATCCATATCTATATCCCTCTCCATCTCTTCTTTTTTGTCTCTCTATCTCACCCCCCTAAACACACACACTCTCGCAATCCATATATATATGAATCTCTTTTTCAATCCCCTCCTCTCCCCATCTCTCTCTTCTTCCCTCTCTTCACCTTCCATCTATATCTCTATCTTCCCCTTCTCTCCCTCTCCCTCGCTAATATCTCTCTTTCCTCTTTTTTTCCTCTCTCTCTCTCTCTCCATCTTCCTTGTCACTCACTCACTTTCTCTCTCTCCACCTTTATCTCTCTATGTCTTTCTTCTTACCTCCCTCTCCCTCCCCCTCCCTCTCCAAGTCCATCTCTCTTTCCCTCCCTCTCTCCAGTCTCTCACATCCTCTCTCTTCCTTCCTCTCTTTCCCTTTCTCTCTCATATCTCTCTCCCTCTCTCTCTCTCTTCACCCACCAACTATGTTACTATATCCCTCCCTCTCTCCTTATATCTCTTTCTCCCCCCTTATCTCCATCTCTCCTTATTTGTCTCTTTATCTCAGCCCCAAACATACACGCTCTCTCTCTGTATCTCTCTTGTCACTCCTTCTCTCTCTCCACTTCTCACTCTCTATATCTCTTATTTCCTACATCTCTCCCCCTCCAACTCCATCTCTCTTATCGATCCCTCACTCCTCCTCTCTCTCAATTCCTCTCTCTCGTCCTTCCTCTCTCTCTCTCTCTCTCTCTCTCTCTCTCTCTTCCCTCCAATACTCTCTCTTCCCCCATCACTCTCCTCCTCTCTCTCCCTTTCTCTCCCACCTCTCTCTCTCTCTTTTCCCTCGAATCCTCTCTCTTCCCCCATATCTCTCTCTCTCTCTCTAATCCTCTCTCTTCCCCCATCTCTTTCTTTCTCTCTCTCTTTCCACCCCTCTCTCTCTCCAACTACATTACTATATCCCTCTCTCTCTCCTTCTCTCTTCTTCTCTCCCCCTTCTTTCCATACATCTTACCATACCTCTATTTTATTTATATTTTTATTTATTTACCATACCCCTTTTCTTTACTATGGTATTTGGCCCATAGGCTTGTTATATAATTAGATTTTTATTTATAATCCTATTTGATATATTGTTATTTATTTACCTTACCTCTTTATACCTCTTTTATATTTATTTATTTATTTACCATACCTCTTTATACCTATTTTATATTTATTTATTTATTTATCATACCTTTTTATACCTCTTTTATATTTATTTATTTACCCATGGTATTCGTCCCATAGGCTTCATCTAAATAAAACCTCTTTTTAAAGTTTTTTTAAATATAAAAAGGTTTATAGAATAAATATAAAAAGAATTTTTATTTATTTACCATACATCTAGTTTATATATATTTTTATTTATTTACTATAGCTTTGGAGTAAGTATAAATTCATTTTACAAATATTTAATTAAAAGAAATATTAAAAGATTTTGGACTTTGATTGTTTGTGTTGAATTAACTCTTTTCCTTTGATTTAGGAAATGGTATTGACATTCGTAAAGAGTAAATATGTTTAAAATTTTACTTAATTTGGAAATTCAATGTGGTATTTTTTTTTTGTTAAAGGTAAATTCAAGTTTATTCAACTTCTGTTGTTTGCAGGTGTTGAGATGAAAGAGCCTAGAGATGGTGGTGTGTAAAGATGACGTTGTTATGTTTTTAATTAATGGTCACCGAGATCAATGTTAAGGTGTCTAAAGACACTGTTGTTAGAGACAATTTAACATTAATTTTTTCAGCTTTAAAATGGAATAGTTGTATCTAAAAACAACAGATATGTAGCAACAAAGACAATTTAGCATTAATATTTCCAGCCTTTAAATAAGCTTCATCTAAAATTTGACTTGTCAAATCTACTAAAACAACCCTAAAAATCAGCTTCTCTTTCGGTGACGTTTCACCATCGAAGATAACAAAATGATAAACAACCTCTACCACACTTCACGAAAAGTCAAAGTCGATCCAAATTTCCATGATTCAATACATGGTTTGGCCATAAAGCAATTTTGGATGTTACTACAAATTTAATGTTTGTAAAACCACCTCTGTATGAATAATGATAAACATATTTCCCAATTGTAATAATTTACAAATCAACGCGTTATTTTTTTTTCTAATTTTTTTTGTTGGATTTGCTATATTTCTCAATTGACACATTTATCTCAGTGTGTCACAAATGCGTATCGTTATTAAGAGTGGTAATTGAGCTGTGTTTAAAAAATCACGAAGCAAACACAAATTTTCTAGCCACCACTGTCAGTCAATTAAAGCTTCATACCAAACGCTCTTCTCTGCACCGCGCCACAGAACCAAATACGACTCACCTCTATGTTCGATCAGAGATGAGTTGTTTTAATTTTTTTTTGTTTATTTATATGATTATTAAAACTTATTTGTTAAGCTGACACTTTTTTTTTTTAATTTAAAATTTCAGCCGACATTGAAGACGTGACCCACCTGACATCGGGGTCATACTGGGTTGTAGATGCGCCTCTCGGCGCAATAATCATAATTTAGTACTAAGTATTTCCACTAAACGGGTGATTAGCCTAACGATTAGTGATAATCCCCTTGTGTTAGTAAATCCCTCGACCCTTTGTAAATTTCCAAACTCCTTTACCAATTTTAATGAGGCTTATCGAGCATGATTTAAGTTTGGCCCTCATCAACAAACAAGCTTAGAAGTATTAAGGGATTCAATGGATTTGTGCAACCTTTCCTAGTATTGAGTCATGCACAACATCATTATTATGATAGGAATGAAACCTCCACTTCAAAAAAATCATTCCATACATTATATGAAACTATAACTCAATAAAATAGACTACGCAAATTACCACAATCAAACAGTTAAACTAACTAAACCGTAACTAACATTTCTTTGTAGTTCTAAACTTAGCAATAACAAGTTTTCCATCGAATGGATAGTAAAACATGTTATCATTCCCACTAATCCATCATATCATACTTAGCACCAACCATAAACTTACAATATTCCTTAAATAATAGAGATCCATAATATTCATAAAATGTAAAAAATTTGAAATCCAACATAATACTAGTTTAAATAAACACATCAACCATTCATATGAATCCATGTAACTAGCTCTATAACTTAGGAACATATCAACCAAAACATGGATCTATAAGTCCCTCAAAACCATGGAAACGTCCACCTAACCATCCCATCGAAAATACATATGAATATGTTTTCGATAAACAACCATGCATTATAGGATAGCTTAAACATCTTAAGCAACCATGTATATTCATGTTAATATCTACTAACCTCATAGAGTTCTCAACAACCCTCCCGAAGTAGGGCTAATTCACATAAACAAAACATAGATTTAATTCCTAATAAGATAACCTATAGCCATGGTTATGGTAGTAAACTTCCCAAAATTATAAGTATATACAAATATATTACTGAAACTTATGAAACCACAATTAGCACTAAGTGATTTCGGGTCATCATTCATGGACATATATGACAACCTATGAATAATTGAGAAGGTTGCAACCACATATCTCATTATCTCAAAATCACCATAGATAGAAGGGTTAGCTAATCAACTCATACAACATAAAAAATCAAACATTATTACATAAGCATGATATGATTAATTATTAGTTATAAACACATTACGACATATGGTACTCTGTATTCTAATGTGCATAACCAAGAGATACTTGTATGTGATTATTTATTTAGCTGGAAACTGAAGGATGAACTTCCACTCTCTAGCCAACCATAGTCTAACTATGCTCCAACATTTCTTGCATCTTACCACCCCCAAGGAAGATCCAGGGTTTGAGGGCAAAAATTTCATAGGAAAAGGGTAATCACCAGTGCGTTGAAAAAAAAATCAAGATATGGAGTCCATTGTTCTTTTTCTTCACCAACTCAAAAGCTAGCACTTAATAGTCCATTCACTCACTGAATTTAACACCAGCCACAAAGTAAAAAGAAAATATCTCAATGGATATAAACACAGCTACACAAGTTATAACTAGGAAGACAGAAAATAGGCCATCCATGTAATGACAAAGTATTATAAATTACAGAAATATGAGTTTCATTATATTGGCCTCACCCCCAATCTCCAAGCATATAACACACTCTTATTTTTCTTCTTTGTAGTCAATCCATGATTGAATCTTCACTCCTTCTCCAATGGGTCCTACAGTCTAGATTTTATTTTTTCTCTTCGCAATCTACTAATCCAATCCCCATGAATAGGAAACACTCCACCCTTTGTAACATTGAGTACAATCGTGTCCTTTAACTTGTCAATGATGCAGGAGCATTAGACGAAGAGGAAAATACTTTGTAATTATTAAAACTTAGGAGCTTTTAAGTTTTAGAGGAGCTAGATTTTTATAAATGGTTTGAGTGGGTTTTATGTATTTTTAATTAAATATTGTAAATAATTCTCAAATGTTTGAGAATTTGAAAGAAGTTAGTTAGTTGAGGATGTTAAGGGATGAGAGATTTTCTAAATATTAATTTAGAAATTAGTTTCATTGATTATGGGTGAGAGAGGATCCTTAGGGATTCAAGAGTGATTTTAGGATTTTTTGAGATATTTGGGGGTTTGTTGAGTGATTAAAGGGATGAGAACCAAAATTGGTTCTATTAAATTTGTATAAATTATCAAGCCTCAAAGGACATTGAAAAATCAGAGAGAGTGTGTATAGAGGAATAGAGGAGAGAGCAGGGGTTTCTATTTAGAAGCCTTCGGGCAGATTGTAAAGGGCTAATGATTTGGAAATCAGGCCAAGGAAGGAGATTGGTATGTAAGTATTGTGTGTATTAATACAACATTTGATTTATGAAGCTTATGCCTTCTTCCTGAGTTATGTTATAATTAGAATTCAATGTCGATTGAATTGGTATATGTTGCTGGTTTATAAGAGAAGAACTGTAATGAATGCTCTTCCAATGATAGTAACAAATTGCTACGTGTTTATTCTATAATCAAAGTGCGTTTTCAGTCTTGGACAAGATGAGCCATTTCTGTATTAAGAGATTGCAAGCATTGATTTTAAATGAGTATCAATTTATACTTTGAATCGAATTTAATCTGCATATGCTAAAGAGGACGCAAAAGGGAATCAATAATCTTGAAAAAGGATCAAGTCCAATTTCAAATTTCGGTTTGGTATTGGCATATTGGTTTTGTTAAATCGACTTGGAGAATGGCATTGAATTTTGTGAAACTGGGTTGAATTCCACGGAATTGGGCAAAGAAATTATAAATTAAATGGAAGCGTTTGTATGGGATTTAATGATCTGTTTGATGAGTTGATCTCTGGGCAATCGATTCACAACATTTCCGACGGAGAAGACAAGCTTTAAAGGCTTCGATTTCTGTAGATAAGAAGTAAATTGATATCTGCAATTATACAGAAGGGACGCAGGTTAACTGATTCTAATTTGAGCCTAGAAAAGTGTCGAATTACCACGTTAAAGAATTGCAGAAGTATAGTCTGATAAAGTCGAGAATTACAGCGTTGAAGAATTTTGCGTTAAGTATCCGTGTGCAGACTTTGTGTATAAAGTCGATGAAGCAATGGAAAGAGGCGTAGTCATCTGTAGATGTTTTTCATTCAAGAATAGTCTTTGCATATCGCTACAGAACGGGATGTGAATTCCAATTGCAGCGTTGGAATGCTTCTTACCTTAAATTGGTGGAGAACTGAACTGCTTGAGCCAAATACGTCAAGCGCAAGTCTAATTCGAAGCTAAACGGAATTTGAAGGCTGATTCGGATGAGACGTGCTTGACAGAGGCGACTTGATTCCAGTTTCAATAGAATCAGAAATTGATTGAAACCCAGCTCCAACGCGTTCAGTGGTTGTGGTTTTCTTGTAACGCTAGATTTGCCGGATCGAGCACAATGAATATCCATCGTATATGGATAGGTACGCAATGTGGCATTCGATTTATATTCAATAAAATCTAACTTTGATATGATTTGGTAAGTTATACAGTGAAGGGCGCATATATCTAACTTTGATATGGATTGCCATGAGATGGTGAGTTATACAGTGAAGGGCGCATAGATAATTGAAACTTGTGGTAATGTTTTAACATATGGTCGATGTGAGGAAGCCGTGGCGTATAATCTTCAAATGTGGATTGAGCGCATTGAGGTGAGGACGAAGTCCAAGTCCTTTGTTGATTGGAGCATTCGAACGTTGATTTGATCATAAAGTTTGAGTTTAGAAATGAGACAAATGGGTGGCAGCTAAAGGCTAGATTGGTAATTCCATACAATGAAGTTAATAATCATGGATTTTCTTCAAGGTGAGAGTAATCTATTCAAAGATTAATTATTGAGCTTCCGCAAAAGTTTATGAAATTGCCCAATAAAATGGATTTACTTGCCATGGACTTGGAATTGCATTTTTATATGCATGGTATTATAGAGATTCTGGGTATTGTAGGTTTTCCCTGCATCATTTTGGTATCAGAGCCAGAAGGCTCTGTTGAAGATATTTGTTTTTCTGAATGAGTGCAGGAAGGTTATGTTGAGAACTGAGGTGTGTTTTATTTGAATGTGTTCTAAATCTAATATGCAAAGGTACACAATTGCAGTGAACAGGATTGCAGAAATGAATGGAGAACAAGATCATGCAGGATCTTAGAGGTGAGATAATTTTCTGATTTGAAATTTGTGATTAAGGTTTATGGTTGCAGAAAATATGATGGCAGTGAACCTGACATTCAGCTAAAGGCTAGATAAGGAGGACAATTACAGTGTTCTGAAGAGAAGGTGAGTTGAAGAGATAGCCTAGAGAGAGCAGAGAAGATTGCTTAAGAGGTTCCAGAGGCAGTGAACCAGTACTTACCAAAAGACCAGGTCCAGTGAAGCGGATTGGTGAGGTAAGGGGCAGCAGGAGAGCTTTTTGTTGCAAAGGGTAGTGCCACTCATGGTCAGTGAGAAACTCATGGAGAAGATGATCATGGAGGATCAGAGAAGAGGTTCAGAGAAATTCCACAGAGGTGAGATGACTGATGAAGTCAGAGAAAGAGAGATTGCAGTAATGAAGGTACAATTGCAGGTACTACAGGAATGGTTGCAAAAGCAGGAAAATCAGAAATGGGATGGATCTTTCCACTGAAGGGAAAGAGAGTGATTTGGCAACCATTGCAGATGAAGTTGAGGCAAAGTGTGATTTCCTTATTGAAGAAGGAACTTAGAGTTCTTGAGCCAGAGATGGAATTCGAAGATTCCACATGCAGATCTATTCAAAAAGAAGTGCTGGAGGAAGCAGTCAAGACTGAAAAGTCTTTTAGTTTTAAAACTAATAAGTTGTGTATGTTTGCAGGTACATCACAGGGAGATGAGCAAGCTTTAGATTTTGTTCAAGAAGAGTTGAATCTGAAGTCTGTTCAGATCAATGCTGAGATGGCAAGATGTCAGGAGGAAATGAAGACAAAGGATTCTAATCAGAATATTGGTGCAGAGAGAGAAGGACCTGTTGATGATTGGTCAAGAACTGGTGAAGGTATAGAAAATTGTGTAAATTTTCCAAGTTCCACTCCTAATGAAATTGTTGAATTGTATAGGAAATTAGATCTTCAAAGAAGAGAATTGGAGAGACGGAGGACTTATGTACAGAATAATTTGTTGAGGAAGCAAGGCAGGAAAGTTTTCATGAATGACAGTGATGAAGCAGAGGATGGAAAGAAGGAGAGACTAGCTGACAGTCTCATGGTGGATGCAAATCAGCATACTTATGTGCTGACAAAGGAGTTGGAAAGAAATTCCAAGCAACATACTGAAGTGTTGCCAGAGAAAGTTGAGGAGAAAGCCAGTAAATATTTTATGAGTCCTGAAGAAGACTTGGAGCTACAAAGAGAAAACTGGGTGACTGAATCAACAAGTGGAACCATTGGGTCTTGTGATTTTGAAGCTGACAATTTGATTGTGTTTACAGGTGATACAGAAGACAGTTCATCACTTGGAATTGTCTTGGAAGAAGAAGAACTGTTGCAGAAAGAAGATGAGACGGTTATGTCTCATATGCAGAGGCTTGTTACCATAGGTGACAAGAAAGAGTTGGCTTGTCTGTATAGCCAAGAGAAGACTGTAGGGAAAAATTTTGGAACTGCTACAGTGATAGAAGATGAGGCTACAATGTTTGAAGAACTTGATTTGATTGCCAGAATCAATCAAGATGATGATGGAAAATTACTGAAGATTGTCAAAGGGGAAGACGAAGGTTATGCTGGAACTAAATTGCAGCATGTTGATGAAATGCTTGAGAAGAAATGGCTAAATGTTTGCTGGAGACATTTGAACTAGAGGAAGAAGTTGCAGGCACTGAAGTAAATTTGCTTGAAGTTGTGAAAGGAGCAAATACTAGTTTGTTAAAATTGATTTTTCTTACTAGTATACAAATAGAGATAAATGGATATGTTACTGCAGGAAGAGAATTAAATGATAATTTATTTTATGAAGATAAATTTGCGGGTAATGAGCAAAAGAATGTTGCAGAGGGACAAGAAGTTTGGGAAGCAGCAACATGTGGGGTGACATCTGCAGGAGTAAAACCTGAGGCAACTAAGGCAACATTGACAGCAGCAACATCAATGTTGGCAACAAGAAGAGCAGTCACAGCAAAATTAGCTACAGCAGCAGAAACAACAGAATTTGGAGGTAGCAGTAGTAGGCAAAGAAATTTCCAGACAAAGGAAAGGCTGGACATAGAGATTGAAAGCATCAGAAGACTAATGATGAAGGTGTCTCAGAAGCACCAGACAATAGCAAGAAAGAAGAGGAATTTCAACAAGGGAAAGACAAAAGTAGAGTATGAAAGCATAGCTGGAGGCAGGGTGCAGAACAAGATATGGAAACCTGGAGAAAAGCAGCGAGCGACATTAGATGATGACTTGCAGAACAAAGTATGGGATCCGGGAAGACAAGGACAAAGATTTAATACGCATGATCAGGAGATCATGATCATTTTCAACCTTGGAAGTCTGATGCAGGAGCATTAGACAAAGAGGAAAATACTTTGCAATTATTAAAACTTAGGAGTTTTTAAGTTTTAGAGGAGCTATATTTTTATAAATGGTTTGAGTGGGTTTTATGTATTTTTAATTAAATATTGTAAATAATTCTCAAATTTTTGAGAATTTGAAAGAAGTTAGTCAGTTGAGGATGTTAAGGGATGAGAGATTTTCTAAATATTAATTTAGAAATTAGTTTCATTAATTATGGGTGAGAGAGGATCCTTAGGGATTCAAGAGTGATTTTAGGATTTGTTGAGATATTTGGGGGTTTGTTGAGTGATTAAAGGGATGAGAACCAAAATTGGTTCTATTAAATTTGTATAAATTATCAAGCCTCAAAGGGCATTGAAAAATCAAAGCGAGTGTGCATAGAGGAATAGAGGAGAGAGCATGGGTTTCTATTTAGAAGCCTTCAGGCAGATTGTAAAGGGCTAATGATTTGGAAATCAGGCCAAGGAAGGAGATTGGTATGTAAGTATTGTGTGTATTAATACAGCATTTGATTTCTGAAGTTTATGCCTTCTTCCTGAGTTATGTTTTAATTAGAATTCAATGTCAATTGAATTGGTATATGTTGCTGGTTTATAAGAGAAGAACTATAATGAATGCTCTTCCAATGATAGTAACAAATTGCTACGTGTTTATTCTATAATCAAAGTGCGTTTTAAGTCTTGGACAAGATGAGAAATTTCTATATTAAGAGATTGCAAGCATTGATTTTAAATGAGTATCAATTTATACTTTGAATTGAATTTAATCTGCATATGCTGAAGAGGATGCAAAAGGGAATCGATAATCTTGAAAAAGGATCAAGTCCAATTTCAAATTTCAGTTTGGTATTGGCATATTGGTTTTGCTAAATCGACTTGGATAATGGCATTGAATTTTGTGAAACTGGGTTGAATTCCACGGAATTGGGCGAAGACATTATAAATTAAATGGAAGCGTTTGTATGGGATTTAATGATTTGTTTGATGAGTCGATCTCTGGGCAATCGATTCACAACATTTCCGACGGACGAGACAAGCTTTAAAGGCTTCGATTTCTGTAGATAAGCAGAAAATTGATATTTTCAATTATACAGAAGGGACGCAGGTTAACTGATTCTAAGTTGAGCCTGGAAAAGTGTCGAATTACGACGTTAAAGAACTGCAGAAGTATAGTCTGATAAAGTTGAGAATTGCAGCGTTGAATAATTTTGCGTTAAGTATCCATGTGCAGACTTTGTGTATAAAGTCGATGAAGCAATGGAAAGAGGCGTAGTCATCTGTAGATGTTTTTCGTTCAAGAATAGTCTTTGCAGATCGCTACAGAACAGGATGTGAATTCCAATTGTAGCGTTGGAATGCTTCTTACCTTAAATTGGTGGAGAACTGAACTGGTTGAGCCAAATACGTCAAGGGCAAGTCTAATTCCAAGCTAAATGGAATTTGAAGGCTGATCCGGATGAGATGTGCTTGACAGAGGCGACTTGATTCCAGTTTGAATCGAATCAGAAATCGATTGAAACCCAACTCCAATGCGTTTAGTGGTTGTGGTTTTCTTGTAACGCTAGATTTGTCGGATCGAGCACAATGAATATCCATCGTGAATGGACATGTATGCAATGTGGCATTTGATTTTTAGTCAATAAAATCTAACTTTGATATGAGTTGGTAAGTTATACAGTGAAGGGCGCATATATCTAACTTTGATATGGATTGCCATGAGCTGGTGAGTTATACAGTGAAGGGCGTAAGATAATTGAAACTTGTGGTAATGTTTTAACATATGGTCGATGTGAGGAAGTCGTGGTGTATAATATTCAAATGTGGATTGAGCGCATTGAGGTGAGGACGAAGTCCAAGTCCTTTGTTGATTGGAGCATTCGAACGTTGATTTGATCATAAAGTTTGAGTTTAGAAATGAGACAAATGGGTGGCAGCTAAAGGCTAGATTGGTAATTCCATACAATGAAGTTAATAATCATGGAGTTTCTTCAAGGTGAGAGTAATCTATTCAAAGATTAATTACTGAGCTTCCGCAAAAGTTTATTAAATTTCCTAATAAAATGAAATTACTTAGCATGGATTTGGAATTGCATTTTTATATGCATGGTATTATAGAGATTCTGGGTATTGCAGGTTTTCCCTGCATCAGTCAAGAGGTGGCTTGGTTAGTTACACCACCTCATCTTCCTTCAAGTGAGGGTGTCGTTCCACTTATTTACTTGTGATGCCATAAATAAGTTTTTCCTACCTCAGTTCAGGCTTGATCACATTGCATAACTCTTTTCATAGTACTGACCCACCCAATAAATAAGAAAACTTGAAATATATTTAGTTAGTATGGGTCATATATTTTCAATCAAGTCAAGCAGGCAGACTGGCTTTGGGCATTAAATTGGCTTTAGGAAAACTTTCATACGTTATGATAACTCTTGTCACAAGAACAAATTTACCTCATTTCTCCCCACATTGTATTCTTGATCCCACCAAGGATGCTCATGAAATTTTTGGAATATATTTTCTATGATTTTCCCTTCCTTTTAGTCACACAACTTAAAAGTTCAAGAATCCATTCTATGCTCCCTTAACCCATTGGCGATCCATCCCTTGACAAGTATTCCTCACACAGAAAGAGTCCATATAACCAAGCCATCCCTATTCCATTATTTATTAACAAAACATATTAGTCAAGGAATCCCTTATGATGATCAAGCATATCATAGGTTTTAGTATCATTGCAATGACCTAGTTTTTTAGGTCTTCATCTCCATTATGCATGTTTTTGTGCACTCTAATATTATCATGTGATGATTTTCGCTTATGTAGTCATCAAAATACATACTTTTGTTGGATCGTTCCATAGTTCGCCTAAATAAAAAACACATGAACCTTATGATTTTATTCATAAAAAAATTAATTTGAATTAAACCATACTTTCAGCAGGCACCATAAAATTTTAAATCAATTCAAATGACAATTTTTACAAAGAAATTCTTGAATTGGTATTTGATGTATTTTTCATGGGTTCTTATAGGGGAATGAGTGATAGTAGTGGTAGATAGGATTAAATGACTTCATTAAGATAGAGGGGAAGAATTATTTGAATTCCCACTCTGCTTAATGGTTTACATTAATTGTGCGTACTCTTTAGATGAATTAGGAGCTTTTGTCAGGTTGACAATAACTTCTAGGGTGTGCTCTTGAAGTACTTTCCTAGCTGAGATGTCTTGTTCATACTCTGAGACAAGTAAGGTGATGATTTGTCTTTCAGGTCTTCCATGCTTTATAACTAATGCACTAATAGTTTTAAGGACTTCTGTCAGAGTAATAACTGTTCTGGTGCTTGATGAGGGATGGATTAGGCCATTTTAATTGGTCCTTCTTAGCGAAAAGAACGTTCTGCTGATATCAGATCACTGATGCTTTGAATTACTGGAATGACTTGTTTATATTTATGATCTGAGTTGCGGATTAGATACTTAAATCTTCAATATCATGCACTAATCCTTCTAATCTTCTTCTGATATTTTGTTGCTTCTTCGGTATAGGTATTTGGGGCTTCTGTTGAGCTGGAGGGTTTACAGGTACGATTGATGTTCATGACGCATCAATCCATCTTAGAATTCACCCTGCATGGCTTCCCATTTGTATTGATAGGTTACAGAGTCGTCACTTTGAAACGAAGTGTCACCTTCATGACTGTGGGAAAGCATTATGGATCTAACGCCATTAAACCTGCAAACATAAGATAAACCAATTAAACAAAACCTGCACGCGGGGTATAACTGCAACAGAGGCTTCCGAGGGTGGAGGAGCAGTGAGGAATAATGTGGATGCAGCGGAAAAATGGGAGGAAAACCCTGGCAAAGTAGCTAACCAAGTCCGATGGGGGTTTGAGTGCGATGAGGGACATGGACTGTTAGATCAGGATGATCTACGGTGGAGATCTTCAGATGAAGCATTTTGGGAGAAACATGAAAGGCAAGTGAATGGCATTGTGATATAACATGGACCGTGCAATCTCAGAGATCGATGGCTAGGATCAAATCAGGTGCGACGTTGCGGAGGGCAGCGGTATGGCTGAAAACCGGGGATTGTTTTCACAAAATGAAATGGGGGGAGGTGGTTTTGATCATATAGAATGCGATTCCATACATTGGATGACACGTGGATCTTCAAAACTGCCCATTTCATAAAAATTTGAAACGTTAACTCTTGGGCACAAAAATTTTGCAAAAATGAGTTTAAGCTGTCAGATCTCTTAGTATTGATCGGACGATGTGGATAGCACACGACGGGAGGTAAGATGCACGGGGCATGGGTGGTAGGACCAACAGTTATGTCAGCACCTTTTTCGCATGGTGGACGGGTTCAATGGGCTATCGGGTTAAGTCCTGACCGTTGGATTAGGGGGAATGAATGGTTGGATCTCGATCGGAGGGGCGATGGCGAAGGGTTATGAGCGAAGCGCGACACAATCTCGGCCGTTGGTTCTTGTGGATTCAACGGCCGAGATCAAATCAGCGGTTTGGGCCATTGGGGGATCCATGCTTTGGAAGGAAGGCTTATGTTTTTGCGACGCGACGGAGGGGTGTGGTCCCATGAAAAAGGTGAGGAGACCGAGGGTTAAAAAATAACTGGCTTATCGCATCGGGGATTTGAAGTAAGAGGTAGCAAAGAAACAGGAAACCCCGATAAAGGTGACTCCACTAGGGAATTTTGACTAGATTATACCTAATACACTCTTGGGACCTCATAAATTCCCTTGATTCATGAATATTTGGTGTGCTATCCAGTTGAGACCCCAACATAATGGCGACTCCACTGGGGAATTCTAAGTGAATTTCATCTTAGATACCCTTAGGACCTCAGAAAACCCCTTGATTCAAGAACATTTGGTGTGTTATCCAGTTGAGTCACCAACATAATGGCGACTCCACTGGGGAATTTTGAGTGAATTTCATCTTAAATACCCTTAGGACCTCAGAAAACCCCTTGAATCAAGAACATTTGGTGTGTTATCCAGTTGAGTCACCAACATAATGGCAACTCCACTGGGGAATTGAGTAAAACACTCCTTGAAACATCTCTAAGAACTCAAAGAAGACCAATTAGCCTCGATTTCGTACAGATTGCTGATGGTGGACAACAGCCTGCTTCAAAACATTTTAAACCCTCCACCTGGCGACTCCACAATTCCTAAATGACCAAAAGACTCCACTGGTGATTAGTAGGCCTGATGATTATATCTGTTTCACAAGACTCCACTGGGAGACCAGTTTCATCACAAAATCATCCATACTAAAGGAAACACATGCGAGTAAGCTTATTTGTTTAAGGATATTTTGCCTCTTAAAGATTGTTGTACCTGGCTAACTTTCTTCGTTGAGTCTGAAAACTTAACATACTGGCTTCAAGAAAAATCCATACCAGAACTTATCCTGATCCAAATCCTCCTGAAATAGTTGACAATCCAGAAAGAATTCTTTGGAAGTCTCTCACAACTAGGGATCCAACTATTGTCAGACCCATTCAAAGAGCTAACTGAACACCTGAAAACCTTGCAGCTCTATCAGATACTCAAGTTGACTTAGATTTTCCAAGTAATTTACCAAGAACTAAGTCATTCAGTGGTATAGATCAGACAGACTTCGAGCCTCCAAGTTCACCACCACATAGTGGTCAATATATTAGTGACAGAGAAACCCCTCCATCCACATCTCCTAATATACACCTCATTCATAACCTGGGTCTCTCTCACCCTAAGTCTGCTCAACAGTCTATGGTTGGTCCAAGTAGTTCTGCAATCCATATACCTGCTGCTCAAGCTACTTTTTTACTCCCACAGAATCCTGCCATGGCAACCTGGTACGACCCCCTAGTCCTACCTGCTCAATTAGTTGCCTTGCACCAAGGATATCATACCTCTATTCCATTGTATGAAGCCACAAGCACAATCACTGCCTCACAACACATAGACAAAATGAATGACTACTGTGATAGAAATGAGATCGTTGATGAGACCATAAAACTCAGGCTGTTTGCTCAAAATCTTGGGGGAGAAGTTAGGAAATGGTTTAAAAATATAACTCCACATAGCATGCAGGACCTCCCTGCCTTTCATCAATCATATCTGAACAAGTGGGAAGTCAGGAAGAACCCTCTCCAAACCTTGTCTAAATATGAGAACATTAAGAAAAATGTGGGAGAAGGGGTCCAGGAATATTGTGCTAGGTACAATAGTATTTACAATGCTTTACCAGCCCACATGAAATATCCTCAAGGGTTAGCCCTCATGAAGTTACCTAATGGATTTGATCTTGAGGTGGCTTACCAACTAAGGAAAATAGACTATAACACATTAGAGGATATGCAGAAAGGGGCAGTGAGTGTGGAGGAAAACTTAATTGCCAAAAGAGCCAGGATGAGGGCGGAAAAGAAGGAAACCTATAGGGAAGACACCACAGCTTCTACATCTGATTCCAAATTAGATAATCTAGCCAAAAATGTGGATAAGATAGAAATAATTATGGAGAAAATGGTTGTCCGAGCCAATAATCAGAATAGAAATCAGTCTCAAAACCAGAAGCAAAACTTTAGGAGAAACACTCCTCCCAATAGACAAAGGGATTCTGACCAAAAAATCATACCTCCATTCCAAGAAAATTTCCTTGATGAGGATGAGGGAATAATAGAAGAGTCAAAGGGAACTATTATAAACATGGTGGAAGTGGATAACCAAGATCACACCTTTTTCACAGAAGACAACTAAACCTCATACACACATTAGGGTGAGGAAGGGTTAGAAACTGAGGACTATAGGTTAGTATTCGAGAATGCCATCATGCAGGTCCATGAACAATATGATCTCAGAAGCAAAAAGAACCCAGAAGCTTCCAAACCAAAAACCTCTGAAATCACTATTAAGAAAAGACCTGAAAAGACTCCTAAAGGGACTGTTGAAAGCAAAAAAACAGCAGTTGAGAGTTCTGGAAAAAACAAGGATAAATACATCCAAACCATTGATAAACCAAGACTAGAAACCAAGAGCACTATCATTTCAGCTGGTGCCCCTGAAAAAATAGTTTCAAATAATGTACATAGTGAGAATCAGCAAGTTGATTTTGCTAATAAAATAGTGACCAACAAAACAGATCTGAACCTTTCAAAGAGTCAGTTTCCTTTCAATCTGGAGAGTGAAATTGCTAAAATAAAAATTTATGTCCCTCTCACTGAGTTGGTCACCCAAGATGTATATAAATGTCAAATTTTGAAAGCTTTAAACTTAGGAGAAAACAGTGACTCTGTTAACTTGAATGATGATCAACCAGCTCTCTTGTTTGGCCCAAAAATTGAAGGTAATTTTCAGGAAGGAGTAGTGCCTCCTTTCTATGTCAGTCTAAATATCCATGAAAAAATCCTACATAATGCTATGCATGACTCAGGGGCTTCACATAACCTCATGCCAAAAGTGATGATGGAAAAATTAGGCCTAGAAATAACCAAACCATATAAAGATTTATATTCTTTTGACTCTAGCAGAGTGAAGTGCTTGAGCCTGAAAAAAGATTTCTGTGTAAATTTGACCCAAATCCCAGCCAAGTGCATGGTAATGGATGTTGTAGTGGCTGATGTACCTCCCAAGTATGGCATGTTGTTGTCAATATCATGGAGTGCTAAGCTGCAGGGTACAATGCAAATGGACATGACATATGCCACTATCCCTATTTTCAACTAGCTTAGAAGACTATATAGGGAATCACACATGAAATTTATGGTAAGCAGCCCAGAGAAACCAGAAAATTCCCCTCTTTACTCTGTCCATACAGACCTAGACTCTTTTATCCTTTATAATGATGAGTTTACAGATGAGCAAGAGCTAGAGAATAAAAATTCAAACAACAAAGTAGAGGCCACAAATCTAAACATAATGGCAGCTCTAGATACGGAGGAAAACAAGGGAGAAACATTTGAACAGTTTGCAGAATTAGAAAATCAGAACCAAGACTATAGAGAGCAGATTACCCATCAACTTGCTGACCTCAGGAAACAAGATGACAGTAAGGAGGAAACTAATAACAAATCTGCAAAAAAATCCCTTATGGAGCATGAGCTTTGACAGGTCTTGCATTAAAGGGAGTGCAGGAGCAGGGGTTTGGTTGCATAATACTGAAAAAAATCATGCTGAAAGCCATGCTTTTAAGTTAAATTTCAAATGCACAAAAAACATAGCAGAGTATGAAGCTCTCCTCTTAGGGATGCATCTATTGAAAAAACTAGGAGCTAAAAGGATAGTTGTTCATGGAGACTCAGAATTGGTCATCAAACAAATAAATGGAGAGTACATTTCCAAACATCCTAGGCTAAGGGCATATAGGAATGATGCCATGGATCTGTTGAAAATATTTGTAGAATATGAGCCTTTTTTTGTCCCTAGAATTAAAAACATACTTGCCAATGGTTTGGTTTGTGCTGCTAGCTCATGCCAAATACCACTTAATGACAAACAGTCCATTGTTCAAACAAAATACAGACTAGCCGTACCAGATAATGAAAAATATTGGTAGGTCTTTGAGGGTGATAAATAAATAGAGGATTTCCTTCTTTCCAGGAATGACTTTGAATTACATGATTCAAATTTTAGGCCTAATAAAGACTGTTTGGATAAAGAGCCCCCAGATGAAGATAAAGCATCCCCTATTGCAGAAATAAACATGTTGACTAGAGAGTTTAAAAATCGAATAGAAGAGGGAGACATAAAGGTACTGCAGTCCAAGGACAAAGGCATACCCAGAGGACTAGCACCCCTTGAAGACCTCTTCGATTTTAATAGCATGGAAAAGAAGCCAACAATAGAACCCACTGAGTCTGTTGTTGAAGAATGCAATATAGGCAGCAAAGACCAACCTAAGATGATCAAATTATCTAAAACATTGCCAGCACACATCAAAGGGAAACACATTGATTTATTTAAAGAATTTGTTGATGTTTTTTCTTGGAGCTATGAAGATTTGAAGGCCTATGACATAGAGATCATCCAGCATAAGATTCCATTGAAAGAAAACTAGAAACCTTTAAGGAAAAAGCTGCGTAGAATAAACCCTGTATAGTTACCCCTAGTAGAAAAATAAATTAAGAAAATGTATGATGCTGGAATCATAGTCCCTATGAGGTTTTCAAACTAGGTATCTAACCTTGTGGCTGTAAGGAAAAAGACAAGAGAAATAAGGTTGTGTATCGATTTCAGAAACTTAAAAAGAGCCTCACTAAAAGACAATTACCCCTTGCCCAAAATGGAACACATCTTACAAAGGGTGGTTGGTTCTAAGAGGATTTCACTGCTAGATGGTTTTTCAGGATACAACCAGGTATTGGGACTCCCAGAATATCAACTCAAAATAGTCTTCACAACTCCTTGGGGAACTTTCATGTATGTGAAAATGCCTTTTGGATTAATGAATGCTGGTGCCACCTCAAAGAGCCATGGACATTGCATTCTCAGAAGAAATAGGGTACTTCAATGTAATTTACCTTGATGACATCACAGTTTATTCCAAAACTGATGAAGAACACCTTAAACATTTGAGAAAGGTCTTTGAAAAATGCAAGAGGTATGGGCTATCTTTAAATCCCAAAAAGACATTGTTCGGTCTCCAAGAAGGTAAAATTCTTGGTCATATTATATCTGAAAAGGGGATTAAAATAGACCCAAAAAGGGTTGAGGTTATATTGCAGATTAGCCACCCAAGAAATATCAAGGAACTGCAATCTTTCATTGGGAAGATTAATTTCTTGAGGAGGCTTATACCCAACCTAGCAGAACTCCTTAGAAACATGAAAAACATGCTAAAGAAAGAAGTAGGAGTTAAATGGACTCTAGAAGCCAAGAAGTCTTCTGAACTGGTAAAACACACACTCACCCAAGCACCAATTCTTATCAGTCCTGATTTTACTAAATATTTCCCCATATTCTCATTTACATCAAAACATATTGCGGTTGTTGTCCTATTGTAGAAAAATCGAGAAGGACAAGAGCAGCCAATTGCATTTTTCAGCAAGGCATTAAGAGATGCACCTCTGAAATATAATATCATGGAAAAACAGGCCTATGCCTTGGTAAAGGCCTTGAAGGATTTCAGGGTTTATATCTTACATTCTCATATTATTGCCTTTATGCCTAATATAGTGGTAAAACACATTTCATCACAAGATCCAGATGGAAAAAGAGGAAAGTGGATTGTTGTGATACTATAATATGATTTGGAAATCAAACCCACTAAACTCATCAAGGGTCAAGGCTTAGCACAATTAATGGCTGAATCTAACTTACAAGCCCTTGACAGTAAATATGGTAGATGCATTGGATGTACATGAAGGGTTACCAGCTCCCATGGTTGAAGATCATTTCCAAAACTCACCTTGGTATGCTGATATTTTGTATGTGCTTACCAATCTCAATGCCCCTCCTGATTTATCTAAGACAAAGGCAAGGTTTTTAAAGTTGAAAGCTAGAAATTATTGCATTTTGAATGAATGTTTGTATTGGAAAAATGCCAATGGTTTATTGCTTAAATGTTTTCCTGAAGTTGATGCATATATGATCAAGCATGAGTTTCATGAAGGTGAATGTAGGGGCCATCTCTACTGGAAAACCACTGCCAATAAAATCCTTAGAGCTGGCTATTACTGGCCCACCCTATTCCAAGATGTCCTCAAGATGATATTTGCCTGCCACAAATTCCAAATATTTGAAGGCAAAAGAAAACTCTTTCCTCTAACTTTGCAACCAATCACTGTTGAAGCTCCTTTTCAACAGTGGGGCCTAGACTTCATTGGGGAAATCCATCCTGATTCATCTGCCCAACATAGATGGATACTCATAGCCACTGATTATTTCAATAAATATATAGAAGCAATCCATTCTAGGAATGCCACAGACTTAGTTATCTTAAAATTTCTTGAAGACAATATCCTATCTAGATTTGGCTGCCCTAGGAAAATTATCACTGACAATGCTGCTGCATTTGGTTCCAAAAAGATGATTGATTTTTGTCACAAGTATCATATTGCAGTTGGTCATTATACTGCTTATTATCCTCAAGGTAATGTGCTAGCATAATCATCAAATAAGAGTTTGTTAAACATCATCAAGAAGTTGTTGGAAGAAAACAAAAAGTCATGGCATAACAAGTTGGTGCATGCTTTATGGGCAGACAGATTGACAACAAATAAATCCATTGGAATGTATCCCTATCAGCTAGTTTATGGAGTAGATGCAGTATTCCCTACCAGTTTGGGAGTACCAGTGATAAAATCGGTCCAAGAAATACAATCAGAGGAAGATAGCATGGTAAGGAGGATCAATCAGACCATACATATCTAGCAAACAAGGGAAGAAGTCTACAACAGAGCTCAGAAAGTGCAAGAGAACATCAAAAAGTTATTTGATAAAAGGACAAAGGCCTGTGATTTCAAAATTTGGGACAAGGTACTCAAATGGGACTCTATGAGAGAGAATAAGGGTAACCATGGCAAGTTTGACAATTTATGGAAAGGCCCTTACATCATTCAATCTGCCATTGGTCCCAATGCATTTTTTCTGCAGGAATTAGATGGTACAGATCTGTTTGGGGGTCCTGTCAATAGCAGGATGCTCAAGCATTATTTCTGCTAAATTTTAGTTTAATTTTTCACTTCCATTTTAAATATCATTACTCTGTTTTAGTTTTGAAAAGAAAAAAAATACAAAGGAAAGGTTTAGACAAGCTCAAATCTTGAACCTATGGAGTTTTAAAAAAAAAAATGGCTCAAACTAGATCAAAACCTGAGTCGGAGAAAAGGGAAAGGCTGGTTCAAACATGCTCAAAACTTGAACCAACAAAGAAGAAGAATACAACTCTAGCAGGGTCAAAATCAGAGCTAAAATGAAGAAAGAAAGGTGACTCTAAAAAGCTCAAAATCTGAGTCACAAGAAGAAGGAAGGATGCTCTTAATTTTCAAAATTTCAAGCCTTCACAGTTTTGTTTCAATTTTATTCAAAGTTTCATTTCATGTGTAGCTTTTCTTTATGCCATGAACCCACAGCAAATCAGACAGCCTAATCCTGGTTTGACTGTGTTTTCAATTTCTGTTTTAGAATATAGAGAATGAAAATTTGCCAGACAGTTTAATCTTGGCAGATATTAGTTTAGGTAGAGAAGCTATGAGTCCAACTGTTTAATCTGGTCTCATGGAGGAATAAGGGTAGAATTAGAGTAGTTTTTGCTTTCAATAAAAAAATAATGATGAGGAAGGTTTGCAAGTCTAAGTGCACCTTGAAGAAAAAATGTTAGGACAGTAGGATGGGTAGGTAGTTGTTTGGGGAAGTATTGCTACTGATATAATGCTTTTCACTTATGTAGCAGCTGATCAAAGAAGAAATAGATGGTCAAGGACCAGGCTTTGGCCTACTTCCAAAGATTATATCTGAGATTCTTGACACCTTCAAGAAGATGTCATCCCCATGTGGAGCCATTGTTAGCCACCTATAATAATTTGTCAAAGCAGACAGGTGGCTAAATTTGTCATCAAGCCTTCAAGTGATAAATTCCCTTGAAAATCTATCATCCTTGAAGCCTTCATGTGTCTTCTATCCTTTAGAGAATCTTCATTGCTGTTTCCATTGATGAACCCTGTTGTTTACCAAAGAAAAAAATGTTCATGAGGCTCCATTTTCCATCATTTCACTTCTCTTTTCACTCACAAAGAATTCCATTTTTCACCCTTATTCCCTTCACAAAAATTCCTCTATAAACCTTCATTTTAACCTCTAAATCATCCTAAACCCCTTTTAAACCTCATATTTCCCCTTTTTGGTTTTAAAAAATCCCTCCTTCCATCTATCGGAACCTCCAAATTCCTCAAAAAAACCTCCAAAATCCCTAAAAATCTTCATTTAAGCATTAAGGCCTTAAGCCCCTTTGGCCTTAGCCCTAGCCCCTTTCCCCACATGTGACCCGGTGCCATAACCAAGAGCTAGCCCCATTGCGCAATTGCAATCGGGGTTCCCTGTTTCTTTTTCACCTTTACTTTTAGAATCTCCAATGCGATAAGGCCTTTCTTTTTAAACCCCCGGTCTCCTCACCTTTTTCATGGGACCACACCCCTTTGTTGCATCGCAAAACAAAAAAGCATAAGTCTTCTTTCCAAAGCGTTGGTCCTCCAAAGGCCCAACCCGCCGATTTGATCTCGGTCGTTGAATCCACAAGAACCAACGGCCGATATTGTGTCGCGCCTCGCTACATACTCTTTCCACTACATGACAAACGTCATATGTCACCGGGCCCCATCATTTGTTTCGCCCGCGCACCTTATCCTATGTTGCACTCTCCCACAGCCGTAGATCTTCGGCCTGAAGATCTGACAGCCATCATTGCATATCACGTAATTTTTGAGCCTCCCCCATAGTGCGCTACTTTCGCACAATAAAAGTGGTTTCCCAAATCCATGTGTCAATCACTGAATGGAATCGCGTTCCAAAAGTTAAAACCGCCTACCCCCCCAAATGTTGCGCGAAAACCATCGCCAGTTTTTGCCGTACCACCACCCTCAGCAACATCACTTTCGCTTTTAATCCCAGTCATCGATCTCTGAGATCGAACAGTCCACATCATATCGTGATCTATTTCGTTTTCCATTCATCTATTCTCCCAAATGTTTCATCGAGAGATCTCCACCGTAGATCGTCCTAATCTAACGGTCCATGTCTCTCGTCGCACTCAAACCCCCATTGGACCTAGTTAGCTGCTCTACCAGGGTTTTCCTCCCATTTTTCCGCTGCATCCACATTATTCCTCACTACTCCTCCACCCTCACGAGGCTCTAAAGCAGTCATTCCCACTCCCGCAGGTTTTTTATAACGTGTTTATCATTTTTTGCAGGTTTCAAAGGGTGATGAATTTATACTGTCTCCACAATCACAGTCATGGTGACACATAGCACAGAAAGACTATCACAAAGCCGAAGATCGCAGAGGAAGAAATCACTGAGGGTTTTAATAGCAGCTTTCATCGAAGATTGGGGTTATTGATCCCAACATAAAACCCTCCAATTCCCCTATAACCTGTATGTTCACAAAAACAGTTAGCAGAAGCCTAAAGAGTATTAGAAGAAGATTAGAAGGATCAGCGCATGATATTGAAGATTTAAGTATCTAATCCGCAGCTAAGGACAATGAAGGAAACTTAATAAAGCTCAGATCATAAATATAAACAATTCATACCAATAATTCAAAGCATCAGTGATCTGATATCAGCAGAACGTTCTTTTCCCTAAGAAAAACCAATTCACACAGCCTACTCCATTCCTCATCAAGCACCAGAACATTTATTACTCTCACAGAAGTCCTTAAAACTATCAGTGCATTAGTTATAAAGCATGGAAGACCTGAAAGACAAATCTTAAACTTATTTTTCTCAGAGTATAAACAAGACATCTCAGCCAAGAAAGTACTTCAAGAGCACACCCTAGAAGTTATTGTCAACCTGACATAGACTTCTAAATCGACTAAAGGGTACTGAAAGTTAATGTAAATATATTAAATAGAATGGGCTTCGAAGACATTTTCTCCCTCTATTTTAATGAATCATTTAAATCCTATCTACCACTACTATCACTCATTCCCCTATAAGAACCCATGAAAAATACATTGAAAATGTCGGTTGGTTGGTTGTTGGAAATTAATGGATTGTAAGTTGTTTATTGAGTTAGAGTTCTGTGAGTAGTAGTTGTAAATAGGCTAGGAGATGATTTCTGGATGATATCAAACTATTGGACAAGAATGTATGTGACTAGTTTTGCTCTACTAATATGACAAGCATTTTCATCGGATTTTGATCTAAGTCATTGGTGATGTGTCCCTTCTCTGTTATTGTTTTCCCTCTGTGTTACATTATGTCTCATTTTCTCTGATAAGAGACAGTAATTTTAGCTTAGGATATACTGCTGCAAGTACCCTAATGCTTCCTGCACTTTGTTATTTTTTTGTTTTCTGCTACTTGTGTATCTTAGAACAAATTCAATATAATTTAACCAGTGAAAGAGTTGGTTTTCCCATACTTACCGATGTATGAATTTAGAGTTTGTTTCTTAGATGTTCTTGTCTGGTTCTACTAAAAGAATAGGAGAATAGGGAGATTTAGTGAGTAGCCCTGTCCCCTAAGTTCCCTTTCTAACAGTTAGCCTTTCTAAGATCCCTTTGAGTTGAATGCCAAAAGCAGAGAAGGTTAAAATTCTTTCTCTGATCTTAGAATTCGCTCTATGTTTGAACTTAAGTGTTTTCTACTATCTGAAAGTAATCAGGAGGACTGCTGGATTGCTGTCTTCGGAGTTAGCCTCATCAGGAGTTTTGATCATAGAGGTATAAGGTGTGCCCTGTCCCTTGACTTACTCCGAAGTGGTCACCTTGGAAGGTTTTCCTTCTCATTCCCATTCATTTCCTTATTGTTTCATCCCATACTATCATCTTAAGAGATCCTTTGTTTTAGATGACTAGCCCTTTGGAAGCCTTGGATATTTGAATTGCAAGTAAACCATTTTATGACCCCATTGCCCAATGGACTTGTATTCTCTTTTAATTATCTCCCCATTGCCGAAAATCCTTCTCTACTCATTCCTTTACCTTACATTGAACCCTTCTGTCAATATTCCCAACCAAACAAACAAAACAAAAACCCTTGTGCTCTATAACTAGCCTAATACCTGAAACTGAAATTTAAAGATACATTATTCTTGACCTTCATAGAGAGATCCCTCTTTGGATCCAAGAGAGCTAGATCCTGAGATCCCAAAGTGGTTTAATGTTGTCTTGTCATTTGGTATTGCCAAATCTGCCAAATCAAAGGAACCCCAACACTTCCAACCTTAAATTCTGCCCATAATTGTTCTTGATGAATGTGATTTCCCTTTGGAAGTACTATCCTCATCAATGATGTTGTCCTGGGCATGAACCAACCCTAACACTGCCCTATGCAGCTATGTTTAGGTTGGTTTAGGCTTGCGACCTTCCCACAACAACCATTTAGGGTTGCGGCTGTCTCTTCCAAGGGTCTAAACACCCTAACATACCCCAAAAATATACCATAAATTATCTTCTATACCTCCACCCTATAGCACAACAACTAGGCCTTCATAATAGTCACCAAGAGTGCCCTGATCTGCCCTCTTCTCCATATTATCAGCCCTCTTATGCCTCCAACCCAAAACAAAAGTTTGTTTCTCCTCCATGAGCTATATTATTTTGATCACAATGGATGCCTAAAACACAAGTTATCGCCATATTTTTATATACATAATGAGGGGCTTCAACGAATTATGAATATAAACACCTATTGGAGTTATTTACATCAAGCCAACATGACTTGACAATTAATAATTAACTTGTCAACTTCAAAAATTCATTTCTCTCTAACGAAAACTGTGAAGCGGATGATTCTTGTTGTGTTGGAATTTTCTCGCCGATGACTATCATCCTCATCCATCACATGTCGAAAAACCATCACTATTTTGGCTCAAATCATGATGGGTGCAAAACCCCCAAGCTTTGATCTCAAGCCCACAAGCCCATTTGTGGCACTTTGACCTCCAACCCTCGAACACTAGGGGCTTGGAGTACATCCCAAGCTACACAAAAATAAACACTCATAACATGTAAATTTTCTCCCTATGTTGAAGTTGTTCTCTTCCATGTGCATTCTATAATCACAATCTTCCCAAATAACCAGAATGATCAAGCAACAAAGTTTGGGAATTTCTCAATAAGTTTATGAAAATGTGGTGAGGATTTTAAGGTGATGGATTTATAGCCACCATATCTCCTAGCAAGATTTGTCCAAATTTCTATTATGACCCTAATTTTAATATTCTATAGCAAATTTTCATTTATTGGAACTAATTTGGCAACAATTTGGGAACTTTTCAAAAGGTATATGCTCAATATCTAGGATGCCCTTACAATAAATTTATCACACTCCTCCATAAGTGGATCTCATAGATAAGTGGGCAAGCAATGGCCAAATAATTTTTATGACAACTCCTCGAAGGGTGACCTCAACATGTGTGCCAATAATATGTGTATCATTCCTCAAATCATACCAACCAATCCCTTAGGTAGTGGATCTACGTAGATAGAATTTTAAAGCAGGCAATGATTGTAGTCTATATCATGTCATACTATAGTATGCTTACAATCCTTCAATATGAACAAAGGTGTTTACCTCATGAATACCAAACCATTCTAGATCATATTCAATCACCCCAAGAACAATTTCAATTCAAGTAATAGTAGGGCAAGAATTCTAGAGTGTTGTACACCATCATGAAGCTATTGAAATGATTATGCAAAAAATATGTTGCCTTAGGCTGAAAATGCTAGGGAATTTCGTAAAGTGATTCATACAACATCATGTATCATTAACCATCTAATGATCATAGGGGATTCACAACTAAGTCAACTAGTATGAAAGGAAAACAATCATCGTCAAGGAAACCCAAACATCAACATCATCAAGCCATCTATGTTTACTTCATTAATAACCTCATCAAATGCAATCACGACTCTACGGACATATAATGGTAAACCTGTAAACCTCCTTTTTTGATGGAAATGAAAAGAGTAGTGAAAATAATTACAAGTGTAGGCCTCCTATAACATGAGAGGTAACAAGCCTCCTATAACATGAGGGGTGACAAGACAAAGAACCAACATTCTCCAAGTACAACCTGCTTGGGTGGCATCTTCTACTGGATTAATTCTCATGCCATATGATGGGTAACACAGCCCACCAATCATGCATTTATTTGTTTTTTGGGGATTCTCACCATCTTGGGAGGATCTGTTGTCATTTCCCAACAAAATATGTGATATGTGCACCCACACATGGGGATACCTACCTTGACAATTATTGATACATACATCAGAAATGACATGTGACAATTTCTGTAAGGCTCTAAAACTAAATTATTCATACATAAATGTTAGATGAAATACTTTTATGATTTTACGTGTTACATTTTTTTCACTAATGAATGACATAGTCAATTTTCATGTATGCATGAGATTTTTTTTTTTATCCTTGTCTTTTTTATCTTAGATGGGACCTAGTTGCATTAAGGATGTGTCCCACCCTGAATGGATCTAGCCACCATCATATGCAAAATGAAAGTGGGTTGGCTTAGACTTTACTGTTTACCTCTCCATGAGGTACAAGGCAACTATTGGGGAAATCTCTTATTCTTTTGGGATGTTACCCACATCCCAGAAAATTGGTGATGTAAATGGTCCTAAAGATGGGCAGATGTCCCCCAACTATCTTAGGAATGTCTAGTTTCCACCTGTTAAAACTAGTTCCTCTTAAGTGCGCTCGATTAAAAGTGAAAAAGAATATAACATTCCCTTGGGTGTGCTATCATGGGATAAAAAGGAATGAAAGCAAGCAGTGGTGTTACTATTAGATCTGTCATTAAATAAAAAATATTGGAAACAAAATATAGTGTTCAAGACTGTATTCTTCTACTAGTCACCATGCTTAATAATGAAGATCCATTATTGAGAGTCACCTTGCTTAATAGTAAATATCTCATGCTGTGGAGGATTGTTTGGAATATCAAAATACTTTATTAGATGATAATCAAAATATTTCCCAAATTGCAGAAGCTAATAATTTCAAGTCACTTTCCTAATATTTGTTTGAAGGAAATATATGTTCTTTCTGAAAAAATTCTTAAAAGCCTTTAACAAAGTCTCAGGTTATTTCAACATTTTGCTATCTCCTAAGTATATAGGAGTTTTTACTCAAGCACATTTACTACTTTGGTGAGATATTTTTTAAGAAAGTTTTCTTGCCACATTATAATTTATATTGAAATTTTGTATGCTGTTGTATTTTATTTTATCCCAATGGAGTTGCCAATGGAGTTGCCTAAATTCCTTAATCTTATCCAAGAAATATTTTAGCACTCTACCTGCTATTGGAAAATGAAGTCATTTTCTTAGCAGTTGATTCCTTTGTGCTTATATCATTTGTGTGAATACATTTTTTTAGATTTCTTATGATTAATCATTAACCTATAAATCTAAAAAAAATGTATATGCCAATTACTTTAATAGTTTTGACAATAGTAGATGGTATTGGTTGCATATTGTTTAGTTGTGATTTATCATTTGTCTCATTTGATTGTACATCTTTTTTTGGTTGTTAGCCATGTTTTTCTTGTAATAATTTTTCTGGACATTTTTTTTTTCTACTGATGCACTTTCTGGAGGTTTCTCTAACATAGGAACCAAATTAGAGGCACCAAAATTTGCCTCATTTTGGGTGGCAGTTATAGTACATTTTGAGGGAATTGAACCAGAAAATCATTTTTGTTGGCTATTGGGACGAGGCCATCAAAAAAACCTCATAAAATGAAATCACAACTCGAGGACCATCTAAAGGTCAACTTGTAAACCTCCCTTTGTGATGGAAATTACAAAATTAGTGAAAATAATCAAACATTTAGGCCTCATATAACAATATAGGTAACAAGCCAGAGATCCAACATTCTCCAACTACAACTTTCTTGGGTGAGGTATTCAATTGGACTAATTTTCATGCCATATGATGGGTAACAAGGCCCACCAATAATGCATTTATTTATTGGTTGGGGATACCTGCCAACATGGGAGGATATGTTTTCAATCCCCTACCAAATATACGAGATGTTCACCCACAAATGGGGACACCTACCTTGACAATTACTCAGAAACACACGAGAAATGACATATGAAAATTTTTGTAAGATTCTAATATTCAAGTCTTCATACATAATTGTGTTAGATGAAATACTTTTATGATTTTATGTGTTCTATTTCTGTCACTAATAAATGATATAGTCCATTCTCATATATGCATGAGAAATTTTTTTATCCTTGTCTCTTTTCTCTTAGGTGGGACCTAGTTGCGTTAAGGATGTGTCCCACCCCTAAGGGATGCATCCACTGATGGATCAATCAGCGGATTTATGCTCATTGTCATCCCACCCTGAATGGATCCAGCCACCATCAAACGCAAAATGAAAGTGGGTTGGCTTAGACTTTAGTGTTTCCCTGTCCATGAGGTACAAGGAAACTATTGGGGACATCTCTTTTTCTTTTGGGATGTTACCTACGTCCCAGAAAATTGGTGATGTAAATGTACCTAAGGACGAGAATATGTCCCTCAACTATCGTAGGAATGTTTTGTTTCCACTTGTCAAAACTAGTTAATCTTATGTGTGCTTGAGGAAAAGTCAAAACAAATCTAGCATTCCCTTGGGTCCACTAGCATGGGATAAAGGTAAAGGCAAGTAAGAAATGGTGTTACTATTAGAGTTGTCAATAAATAAAAAATATTGGAAACACAATATAGAGTTCAAGACTGAATTCTTCTACTAGTCACCAAGCTTAATAATGAGGACCCATTCTCTATAGTCACCTTGATTAATATTAAATACCCCATGTTGTAGAGGATTGTTGGGAATTTCACAATACTTTATTAGATCATAATCAAAATATTGTCCAAATTGCAGAAGATAATCATTTCAAGTCACTTTCCTAATATTTGTCTCAAGGCAATATATGTTATTTCTGAAGCAATTCTTAAAAAACTTAAACAAAATTTCAGGTTATTGCAGCATATTGTGATCTCCTAGGTATATAGGAGTTGTTACTTAAGCACACTTACTACTTTGGTGAGCTATTTGTTAAGCAATTTTTCCTTCCACATTACCATTTATATTGAAATGCTGGAAGTCGTTATGTTTTAGTTTATCCCAATGGAGTTTCCTAAATTCCTTAATCTTATCCAACAAATATTCTAGCACTCTACATGCTATTGGAAAGTGAAGTCATTTGCTTAATATTTGATTCCTTTGTCCTTCTCATTTGTGTGAATATGATTTGTTTGGTTTCTTATGATTAATCATTAACCTATAAATCTAACAAATCTATATATGCTCATTACTTGTATAGTTCTAATAGTAGTAGATAGTATTGGTTGTGTATTGTTTAGTTGTCTTTTATCATTCGTCTCATTTTTTTGTATGTCTTTTGTAGGTTGTTGGCCATTTATTTCTTGTAATAATATGTTTTTGGACATTTTTATGCTGGTGCACTTTCTGGATGTTTCTCTGACACAGGAACCAAGTTAGAGGCACCAGAATTTGCAGCATTTTGGGGAGAAGTTCTGGTAGATTGTGTGGGAATTGAACCAGATAAACATGCTTGTTGGCTATTGGGACAAGGCCCTGCAGATTGATGTAGGGGTTTTTCCACAAGATATCATTCGTCTCATTGATTGTACGTATTTTTTAGGTTGTTGGCTATGTTTTTGTCATAATAATGCATTTTTAGACATTTTTTCTACTGGTGCACTTTCTGTAGGTTTCTCCGAGACAGGAACCAACTTAGACGCACCAAAAGTTGCAGCATTTTGGGTAGAAGTTCTGGTATATTGTGAAGGAATTGAACCAGAAAAATGTGCTTGTTGGTTATTGGGACGAGGCCCTACAGATTGATGCAAGGGGTTTTCCCTGAGACGTTGTCAATGGTGTTGGTTTCATATTGATTAGTTGTATTTTACCATATGAAGGAATTATGAATGCTATTGGTTTGTGTTTCATGTGGAATTATTAATATTATCATTCATAATTTATCATGTATTTTTATAATTTACTTGTACTTGAATTTCCCTCACTGTGTGCATTTGAAATTTTCATTGTTTTAGACTTTTACATATTTAATTTGTAATAATAATTTATGTATCTTTAAATTTGTTTTCCTGCCCCCATTCTTCTATCCATTTTATAATTATGGGGTACCTTCCAGCCATCATCAAAACCCCTTCCCTTATCCACCTACCCTAAAACTTGGTGTAACACTCATCAAGGCAATTATTCTCAGCAAGCTCTACTTTATGTTTTGTTTCGTGATTGGACTTACATGAAAAAGATTTTGATTTAAGCTGGGAACATACAAGACTTTTGTATCTTTTTTAAAACACCATTTGTTATAAGCATAGACACATTACCATGTCTCTATACTATATCTTGGTTACTTTCACCTGAACAATTTTTCCTCCTCGCATTCAATTTTTCATTTCAGAAAACTAATCCCTACCATGTTAAAGAATATTTTGTACATTTATAGCGTGTACTTCTATTTATTGTCAATTTAAATTGTCATTATTAGTGTATTTTGGATTCTTTTATGAAAATCTTTGTAATACTCATCAAAAACATATAACTTAACTGTAAAATCTGATATTTTAGTTCTAACACATTTTTTAGCGTAAATCCAGTTCTTGTTTCCAAATATCCCATCAAAGATGAATTCTACAACCATACTTGACCATCTACTGACACTAGTTCTACTGATCATATGGAGATAGGCATGGAAATATCTCTAAGCTCATGAAGACATGTCCCCATTCGACTCTGTGGGATCAAATTTTGTGTTGTAGGTGAAAGATGGCACAAGCCAAAAATTCACTTTTGCATGTTCAGCATAACTTGCAAACCTTTCCCTAGCTCTGGGAATATCCAAGTACAAGTCATCCAACTACCCTTGTGAAGCCTTTAATCATCATCTAATTTATTGCAATAAAACCTTCACTTGAACATTCATGCACTAAATTCAAAAACCTATCTTTTTTTTTCTCCACTACCATAACCAAAACTTTTTTCACAACCTTGTGGTGGGAGAAAGTTTTTTCTTCTTCCTTTTGCTAGTATTTCTTTTATTTTTTTTAGTATGTGACACCCAGTAATGATGGTGTGATTCAACATTCACAGCAGATCAGATTTGTCTTTTGGTTCCTGTGTGTGACATAGATGATTACAAGACCATAGTGCAGCATCAGTTAAGCTTCTATAAGGCAACTTAATCTTGTAGAGTAAGATAGAGGCATGCATATGAGATCCATATAGGTTGAGTTATGTTCAGCTTTTCCTATACTTAGAATTTTTTTATTTTTATTTTTGTTCTATTTTCCAGTATTAGCGTAAGTACTATTCGAGAAATAGCTAGGATGCAGCCTCCAAGGTTGGGGGTGCTCTATCCTAGGAATCACTTCATGCATTGAGGGTGCACTTTTCTAGGTACTTTAGGGTTTGTCTATTTTTAGCTTGGGCATACTACTGGTGTGTTCTATTTTTGTGACCTATCTTTTCTTCTTCTATAAAATAAGGGAAGGTGTGTCGGCGTGGTAATTCGATCCAATTTTGTGCTATTTCTATTTAGTTTATTTCATCATGTTCACCCTTGCTCCTTTAAAGAAGGTGACCTTGTTCTGATTTATGATAAAGCCCACGATACCCTTGGTCGTTAAAATTTTTAGTCCTTATGGAAGGGCCCCTACATTATTAAACATTGTTTGGGAAAGGAGGCATTTCTTCTTGTTTGTCGTGATGGTGATATTCTCAATAACCCACTTAATGGGCTTGAATTTCACTTTAATAAGTTCTATTCTTAGTGTTGTATCTTGTCTATCTCTATGGTACTATTGCTATTTTTCAGCTAGAAAGAAGCATGTTGTTTTTTGAATATGTGAAAGAAAACCCACCATATACCATATGCTAAGGAAGGTACATATGTTGTGGTCCCTTTCTTTCCAGTTGTTCAAATACAAATGAAGAATTAAGGGTCAAACTATTAATATTTCCAACAATATGTTTTTATATATATCATACTCAAATCCATTGTTTTTATTAGTGTAATGTCCCAAGGGGATTTTACCCTTAAGGTTATCAATTCAAAAAATCAATTCTACCAATTTTGTAGTCAGAGATGATGTATAAATACAATGATGGATTCCAATAATAAATTTCACATGTAGCAATTATTCACAACAGCCTCCACTTTAATAATTGTACCTAGGGTTACTGCACCGATAGGCTTGGTGTATACATAGTAACAATCCTTAAAATACACGGATAATGTAAAAAAACCAATTTGTCCCAATATTCTATTTTAAAATACGGCTTGAAAACTAATAATTATTCCATGAATACATGCTCCAATGGTGCCCTACTGGGTTGGCTTGTTGCAGCAAATACCACAATTCCAATCCTTGGTGTGGTTATCAATTGAACCCTCATTGAACCTTGGTTTCCTCTTGTTGTTTCTAGAATGGTCCTACTACCGAACTGAGCTTTAGAGGGTGGGATTCAGAGGGAGGGCTTCAGAGGGAGACTCTTCAACAATTGTAATATCATCATGTGTTATTCTCCTAAGCCGCCTTACTCCCAGATCAAGGCTTTAGATTTATTATTTGTTACTTTGTTGACACCCTAAAGCAAATGTCAATTTTTGCTTCTACTTTGGATTCAAATATGATTATTTCACCTACTTCTCATGGATTTTCTCTTGATGCACCATCAAAAAATAGAATGTGATGTTGTTGAAGTTTGATCCATTCTTTAAATTTCACAGAACCAATCCTCAATTTCCAACTAGATTCATAGGATGGGAAAGTGCACCTAGAGGGGCTAGGCTTCTGGAATGATGAAATAGAGGTCAATTATATTCTTTCTTTTGTACAGAGTAGTGTGTCCACTAAATATCCCCTATACCTTTGGCCATAATTTCCTTATGTGGAAATGTCTTTACTGAAGGTGAAATTCTGTCACTATGCATATTTGGTTTTTTTCCTTCAAAGATGACCATGTTTCTTGCAAGACAAATTCGTTTTGATGTTAAAAGGATGAGTTTTCCTTTGGCTAATCTACAAGTTTCACATATCCAGGGACCAATTACACCTATTTTACATATATTTTTAGTGGCACGGAGTTAATTATGGGTCATTAACCAACAATTCCTTAAAAACTTAAGGAGTTCTCTGCCACTCCAAATGTTATTCTAGATTTGTGCCTTAGGTGGGGTCCTTTGTTGGTTGAGTTGACAGATATATAATTTTTTTGATAGAGTAGTTATGACTGTGGTTGCATAGAGTGGGAGTGTTTTTGAGAGATTGTTTAAAGGAACTTGCAGAGAAAAGGTATGTAATGAAATAAATTTCAGCATGCTCCTACTTATTCCTTCTAAAAATAATGAGCAGTTAAATGTATGTCAAATTCTGGAGTTTGATGAGGACGAGTGTTATTCCAATGAATCAGGTAATAGCTGCCATTGCAAACATGAGATACATTAGGACATTGATGATACATTGGGTTCTTGGCATGATGTATTAATACATGACTTTGAAATTAACAACACGATTAACTCAATTCTGATTATGAAGATAATTCATGTGAATATGAGAAGTACTTACAAAATTTTACCAGAGACATTATAAACTTTGTTCATGCAGAAAAGGTGGTGAATGGTGTTGGTTTTGAATGTAACAACATTATTCATTCTTTTTGTTGCTTACTTGTGACTACAAAGCAAGTAGGTGAAGTAGAAAAATGGGTAGCTCTGATTTGGATGAAATGTGGAAACATGTTCAAGTTTTGGAAACCAGATCACCTTATAAATGCATAGCAACATCATTTCTTTCATAATCTCTTGCATTAGTTCCAGTTGATGATACTAATTATTTTGATATAAAATAGGTAGGATTGATTAAATTCATTTATAGATGTAGCCATTGTATATGAAGTGGGACTCGTGTAATAATTATGGTTGAATTGATGTGTTTAGTCTTTCATGTCAACAAATAGTCTCTTATCAGTCGAATTCACCATTCCTTAATTTGTGTCAAACCGGTGTATGCCAAAGCTCTTTTATTAACAAAATTATTACAAAACTACATTGGAAGTTTTATTATGCTTGATTAGTTGATTTTATGGTAGTTATGATAGTTTTGAGTAAACTTACGCTTATTGGATTAAGAAGAAGGTTAGATTAGAATTATCAATGTTTCCTGAATTTATAGTGTTCTTTTTGTTCGTTGGAGTTGTTTTTCGTTTTTGTTTTAGTATTTTGTATATCAAAACAATATACATAATAATAGGGTTAGGAAATTTGTATGCCCTTGACTCATGTAATGTAAAATTCGTGGTGTAGAATAAGTTACCAATGGGATCCAAACATTGTAGGGTCAAAATCAGAGGTCGTACTATTGGTATCCACTTACATTTCTTGCATATAGGAACAAACCATGAAGATCAAGTTTTTTTCATACGTATAAATGCTTTCCTTGTAGAAACAAGCACCATCTATGGAAAGACCAACATTGGTTCAGTTGTCATGAACATTTGGAAGTAGATATGGAGTTTGAATATTTAGTTGCAATTTGTTGGTATGCTAATTTGGAGATTTATGAGATTATTGGCACCTCACAAGGTGACACTGTACCCACATGGAGCTATTAGTAATTTCAAAAATTGCACTCATGAAATTTTCATGTTAACTTCTATATTTATTTATCAGGATACTTGATTGGGGGCAATCCTATGTGTGGTTTTTTGTCTAGTAGTTTGAGATCATTTTTTTCGAAGATTAGTTCACACATGGGGATGTTTCTACTATTGCAGTTTGAGATTCATAGGTGATTCATGTTATATTCATGGTTTTAATATTATAAGCTAAGTTTGTTGTCATTTTGCATGCAATATGCATGTTCTTTTGAGACACTAATGGTTTTAGTAGGTGTTGTTGTGAGGCTTGCATAACAAATCATATGAAATATTATTTTTCTTTAGAGACAGACAAGATTTGGTTGAGGAAGGTGGTCACATCACGAGGATTCCAAAGATCTATCACATGCACAATTTGGAGCTAGGGTATTTTTTGTAGGCCCACTTGAATAGCTTGCACTTGTGAGTTGGAGGCTGCATTTTTTGCTTGCACAAATGCTTTAAATCCATTTGCTTACTACTTTTAGTATCTAGGAGGTAGGCACATTTGATAGAAGGATCTATGCATGACATGAAATTTAAAACATTTTGAATGCAACATAAATATACTTTTCCACCTTGTCCTCATGCATTACTATGATCATGTTCCCCTTATAATGTTGAATTTTTCTTGAAAAAACTTTCTTTTGCCAAGATTTCCACATGGCATGTCAAGTATGCGTGTTGTTGAAGAAAATGAGCCCTTGTTATTATTATGTCATTAGGATCCCTATGCATTAGGATCTGTGAGAATAGCCAAAAATAGTCCTATCTCCAATATACCCTGTTAAATCAAAGTGAAATTTAACTGGCTCCAATTACGGGACATGTGCTCCATCTAGAGGGATGTGAGAACCCTATAATATCAGCACTATACATGAGAAAAAACTTTAAAAAAAATAAAATGGTGCTACTACTGTCCAAGTGGAATTATTGATCTCCTACCCTACTCTGGCTTTCTTGAAGTGACAATGCTAGGTGAAATAAAAAAAATCCAATGTAACCACCTAAAGAATGCATCAGTCCATTTCCTTCATCCTCTGTCATGTAAAACAAAGGCACACTAGAAATTTGTGTCTTGTGTGCTAAGATCTCTATGACCATCATGATAAAAATGCATCTGATCACCTATGTAACAACCATGTCTTCTAGTCAAATCGCAAATAGAACGGATTTGCCACAAGATCTATCAACATATTCTTGAAGTGGGTTAATATATATGTTACCCAGACATGAAAATCGCAAGTCATCAACATGATATTGTAGATCTGAAATAAATGTCTTTGTAACACCATTTTTATATTCTTTATTTCTTGTTTTCACAACTATCCTTCCTCTTTCTAGATGGTTGAAAATGTTGATTTCTTCTTCACATAAGGGGCTGCAAGTTGCAAAGTCATATATGAAATATTTAATTTCAACTATTCTCCCAGTAAGATATGCAATGGTTGAGCTTACTAGAAGGTTGAAATATCAACATTGTTGCCCAAATCCGATTTTTTTCTTGAAACATGGTACTGCAAATTTATTTTTGAATTTTAAAACTGTGGTTGTCGTCCGTTGGTTGGGTGAGGTTACCACCATCAGAAATTTGCATTAGATTTTTTTTGTTGTCTTAATGCATATTATTATGGATCTTATCTTTTGGGTTGAAATATTCATGATCAAGCTTTATTGTATGGCTTGCTACCTCCTCTTCTACATAAGAATTGTTCTCATTTTTCTCCACTTCCATAACCAATGTTTTTTTCACAACCTCATGGTGGGAGAGTGGCATATTATGGTCCCATATACATTGAAATTATTCTCCAATATTTTTCCCCATCTCATATTCATCCAACAATTTATTGATTTTGTCCTTAGCATCCCCAATTGTCCAATCAGTGCCACCATGGTGGGAATGAACTTGAGGAAAACCATTTTGAAATATTTTGTTCAACTTCTGAAACTATCCTTCATATTGCTACTCACTTCATTCCTACACTCATCAAAATTTATATATCAAGTAGATATGTATTTAAATTTCCCCTCCTGTAACTTTATTGGGTGCCATAGATGTCATATATGATGGTTTTCCTGTGGGTTTACAATATGCAATATTCATATGAGTATATCATTTAACTTTTCATGATGCCTTGAAACTTGTGCACAAAAGTGTCCTTTCCCAATATATATTTTCATATTCCCAACCATTGGAAAGCTAGAATCAATATGCTACCTAGATGAATGATGAAAAATCACATGTGTTATCCTTTTGAAAAATAGTGGACAAGAGGTTATCAGTAATCTATCATAGAAACACCAAGGATATATTTGGTATAGCAGTAATAAACTAGCCAAATTTCACCTCAGCTAGCTTTTTGTTATTTTGGGCTAGTGCATGCTAAAAATTAGAACTAAGATTTTTATGGTTTTAAGTAAACAATTGACTAGTGCCTTATTAAAGTGGGTGAATGGAGAAAGAGGAGAAGAAAATCTACAAAATAGATTAGTTAATCCGAAACTTGTTGATTAAGAATATTTTCAGAAAGAAACATTAACAAGAAAGAAATATATCTAATTGATTAGACATTCGACATAGAAGAGTAACTCCATTGGTTAAAAGAGAAATCCTTGCATGAACAACCCTGCAAGTACAATTCACAATCTCAAAAGTCCTTAGACTAAATTCTCAAGTTCACCAAAATCAACTTCCTATGTTGCTGCAATATTTGTAAGATGGCAAGAGAAAGAGGGATAAGTATATGACATGTGAAAAAACTCCTAGACCACCAGTCAGAAAAATCCTCACTCACCTCCCCATCTCTTACAAAATGAAAATGGGATGGTACATTCAATTTCTCTCAAAATTATCCACAAGAACCATTGGGATTATGAAGAGGAGAGTCGAGCAGGGAGACACATATTCCCCTTATAAAAAAATTATTAGTAAACAAAAATGACTAAAACAAGAAAAGCATCAAATCAATATTTGTTACACGTTGTTCATCAATCGAGTTCAAAATGTCTAGATGAGACACATGAGTGTTTTATTTATAAAAAAAAGCTTTGTCTAGTCTTAATTGTCTTGAGCTATGCCTAAATTTGTTAAATGTGTTTATGACTCATCTCTAGATGTTACAACTTAAACCAAGCTTTTGGAGGCCAACAAGAATCAACACTATTTTTTTGTGGCTTCTTGGACATCAAATTATTTTTATGAAAGCATGGATTTGACAGTATTAGATGCTTGTAAATCTCATCTACCTTGTATCCAAAAAGCTGTGTTCCATATTTTAGAGGAAGGTTTGGTATTGTTTGTGGTTATCCATACCTAAGGCACTATTTGGAGACATCAATTTTGCTTACAACCATCGGATCAAGTGAGGTTGTTGTAGTCTTTGGGTTGCTCCATGATACACTTGATTATATATATATGTGTGTGTGTGTGTGTGTGTGTGTGTACTATGGTGAGTTGTTTGACATCTTTGGAAATGAATTGGAGGATTCAATACAAGGGGTATGCACTACCGTTAGAAATATCCATTAATAGTTTCATCTCATACATAATTTTTTTTTAATCATTTACAGAAAATGCATCATGTGTTCCATTTGGGTCTCTTCATTTTCAAGGGAGGCACTAATAGTATTGTATCAATGTTTTACACCAATATACTTGTTTTGAGCTCAATACGTCACTTATAGAAATTGAAACTAGGTGGGAAGGATAACAATCATTCCTCCCAACCACTAGAGATAAACCCAATTGACATCTTTCTTTGTGGAGCTTATAATCAATATCAATCTAATCACAATTTTTTTATGTAGCAAATTCATATTACTCTTTAATAATTTAAAGAACGTTATTTTAACAAGGCTAGGAGATAGGTATGGATAACCACGAGAGGAAGGTTTGGGACTGTCTGGGCTATTTCAGTTCTTATATTTATTTTTCACTTCTTTAGAGAAAACTATATATTCAAATATAAACTCAACTCAAATAAAACTAAAATAGAGAAGCCTAATTATGAAGATGTTTTCTTCTCCACTACCTTGAAATGACATTATTTTTTTTAATTATCTTGAATTTCACTGATAATAGACTAGATTATATATTTATTTTAACACCAAATTGTCATCACAGTAAACATACGAATATCCCATTAAGTATGACCTAAAGATTATTCAAAGAATATGGCGTTTAGTCTAAGCACATGGCGGAGTAATTTCTGAGGTATGGAGTTTTATTAGAGGAACTGTTCATTTGTTTTTTTTTTTGTTATAAAAGGGTTTACTCTTGGTTTTATGTGACTTTCAATTTATCACTTGTAACATTTTGAGAGATGGGAAATAATAATGTGTGACATTTATCTTGTAGAAATTGATGTTGAATTAAAGGATATAGAGTTTAACGAAACTACAATCCGCTTTGGTAAAGGAGATGAATATCTTAAAAAGTTGCCTAAGAATAAACCATATAAAGAGTTTGAACACAAGTAATATATGACTTTATCTTTTGAAGATATGTTATTTTTACCACCTAATATAGCATAGAAAAAAAATATTGATATTGTAGGAATTGTTTGAGGACCTCATTGAGGTCAATTTTTCTAATGTCCTACTTAATTGATACCTTCTCATGATAGGAAGGCTTTAAATATGAATTAATGTGTTCCTGAAACAAATCAGATTCAAAGTTTATACATGTAAAAGATAAAAACAAATTTCAATGCTTGCATTTGATTGTTTCTTGACTTTGGTGTGGGCCGATTATAGGAAATGGGATTATTAAAAGGATGGGGAGAAAATGCAGAGCATGTACTCGATATGATTCATTTGTTGTTGGAGATCTTTCACGCACCTGAATTGACTTTGGATGTTTATGGTAGGGATTCCTATGGTTTTTAATGTTGTGATTCTTTCACCTGATGGTGATTTTGGGAAAGAAAATGTTTTAGGAATGCTAGACAAGACACAAGTGGACAGGTAAACTATTTTTTTATATTTGCAATGTCCATTCCATGATATCCTCTCTTTATTATTTGATTGTATTTTGAATGTTTTTTTTTCATTGTAACTATCAAATTGAAAATACTTGGTATCATGTCCATTTAAACAACATCCAAAGCTTGAAGATAAGATTAGTATTACATGATATTAATTGAAATCCTTTTAGTTGTTTTGTGTTAAACAATTTTCATGAATATCAAAAAAGTTTCACATTATTATTTGAGAATAGGTTGTTTATATACTTAACTAAGTTCATGTGTTAGATAATGGAATGTTGTTGTGAATAAAATGACAAGGATTAGACATCACACCTCAGATTATATGTTTTCACAAGTTACCTACAACTTGAGATTTTTAGCATGTAACTTAGTTGGCATGATTGTGCCTAAGCTTTCTTTGAAGTTTGAATACAAAGTTACTAAGGTTTTATTTTCTATGGTGATGTTTTATTTTATTTTTTTATACAGATCATTTGGCCACATAGTGGCCAATATCGCCCAACTGAAGAAACTTTTTCGAGTTTCTTGCTATTATGGGGGAAAATGGCATTGACATGTTGATGTTGAGGTATATTTCATATAAATATTTTATAATCTATTTTAGTTTATATTATAGTGTTCATCGTCTTTCATGTATTATACTCTACATTGTATCTTCTTTCATTTTCAGGAGAGAAACTCAATACTGATGATAATAAGCGGGAATTGAAGAAAGGAAAAAATAACATGGAGCAACATATGCAAAAAGAGAGAGAGAGAAGAGAATCGGTCTAGTGATACCCTTAGAGAGAATATCCCACATAAGACACACACATAGAGACTAACAGTGAAATCTTTAGAGTTGGTGAATTCACTTGTAATGCCTTGGCAACACAATGATAAGGTTTTAAAGTGATGAAAAAACATTTCGAGTGTAAATTGTAGTCCAACCAATATTAAGTTGGAAACTCATATTGTAATAGACATCTTATATAATATAATTTATGGTTAAAATTATTTATAATTGCACTTGATATTGTTTAGTTTTTTAATTAACATATTTAATTTTGTGATTTCATATTAGATGAACATGCACATTGTATGACATTTTTTTTCATTTAGTTGCAAAATCATATTAATTAATTTATGTTCATTAATAATGAACATACAATCAATCTAAAACTACTAAATTAGTAGTTTATATTGATTAATTATGAACATAAATAAAATGATTATATGACTAAATTAGTCATTTATAATGAGGATTAATGAAAGTAAACGAAGTGAATGTAAACTACTAAATCAGTCGTTTATATAATGAATATGAAACTACCAAGAAAGATAAATGACTACTGCAAATGATAAATTTATGATTACAAATTATGACTAAATTTTGCATATATACGACTATTAGTAGCTAATTTACAGTATCTTATAATACGACCGAAATTTAGTCATATTTCTTTGGTCATTAATTGGTTTCAAACAATGACTAAAATTTGCATATATATGACTATCAGTAGCTAATTTACAGTATCTTATAACAAAACCAATATTTTGGTCTTTAATTGGATTTTTTTGGTGATCATATAGTAATATATTATGTTGTATATTCGTTCATTAATTGTAGCAATTAATGACTAGATTAATGACCAAATCAATGAATAAGTTAATGACTAAATATATTACTATATGATAAAATTTAGACACCAATTAATGACTAAGCTAAAAATGACTAAAAATTGGTCGCGTTATAAGATACTATAAATTAGCTACTATTGGTCACCAACTGTAAAATGGTCATTTATATGAAAATTTTAGTCTCTTTTTTAGTAAATAATTAGTCATTTTGTACTAGTGAATTCTTTAAAGGGTGCTAGCTCAATGGAAGAGCACCTGATTTACAAGCAGGAGGTTGGTGGTTTGATTCCATCTTGCCCTAATATTCATATGGAATGGCGACAATTAGTTTTTAGTGATAGACTCTTTTGACCATTACTAATGAGCTTATGGTGACAGTTTTTTACCCTCACTAAAATATGAAATGGTGACGGTCAACGAATTCCACCATATACATGCATCAATAGTGATAGCCATGAAATGTCCATCACCATAAATCATTATTGTTCATATGAAATGGCGACGATCAACAAACATATCCATATATATGCATCAATAGTGACAACGAAGAAAGGTCCAACACAGTAAAACATTGTTATTCACATGAAATGGTGACGGTCATTGTCCATTATTATAATCATTATTCGTGACAGATCTTGAATGTCACCACAACACCTATACTTTTGGCGGTGCCACCTTTAGTGACGTTCAATTTTTTGGTGATGGAGGTTAAGTTCCATCGTGATTTATCATATGAAATGGTGACAGTCACTATCCGTCATTATAGATCATTATTGGTGATAGACCTTGAATGTAACCACAATGCCTATACTTTTGGCAACACCAACTTTAGTGACGTTTAGTTTTTGGTGACACACACTCTTTTGACCATCACCAATGAGCTTATGGTGAGATTTTTTGACCCCAACCAATGTCCTTTTTTCTTGTAGTGGTAGGCCCCACTTCCTTAACTTGAGCTAGGAGGTTAGGTAATGTAATAGTGCAACTTCATTTCTGTTAGGTAAACTTGACTCGAGATAGAGTCAATGTTGACTAGGGTAAATAGTAGTGGTTTTGGGGCACATGGCATTGTGCAACAATGGTTTTCAGCCCATGGTATTGCATGTAATGGATCCTATAAAAGGTTGGGAATACTTCGTTGTAATGTAGCCCTGGAGGTGAGCAGTGAAGGCTCACTTGGCTGGATTGGCCAGGGTTTTGGCCAATGCTTAATGAAATTTCATTGGTTGGGTTTTGCCCCAGATTTGGGGGTTTTCTCGGATAAACATCTTTTTTTATGTTTATGATTTGTTGCTATCTATTTTATGGTTTTTTGTTCTTCTCGGTAAATTTATTATTTCTCCGGTAAATTCTAACAAACGGTATCAGAGCCATTGAATTTCGCTGCGTTAGGAGAGCAAAGTCTGTCAAAATGAGAGAGGATATCTACACGTGGATTAATTAATTGATGAACCATGTATCTGAAGAGAAATCCTAGAGGAATGGTGGTTACAGAGGTTGGTGACCCATGTAATCCGGTAGATGGGTTCTTTTAATATGGGCATTGATGTCATATGTACAAACACAACAATAACGAAACAAAAACAAAACAAAAAATTGAGGGGGGAAGAGCTAGAGTGAGCAAGGGTTGTCACACTTGTTGTTTTCTTTCCGCAGGGGGGTAAGCGCCCCCCCTTTGCGCTGGGCGCAACGGGGGGTGGTAGCCCCCCATGTCGAGGTTCAGGGCAGCGCCCCGGCGAAAATTTTTTGGTCCTTAATTTCCGGTGGGTGGTCCATGCCCATGGTTTTGTGCATGGTTTTGCTCATGGTTTTGGGGTACGATGGTATTTTTGTAGATCTGGTCAAGGGAACTATAGTTATGTTCTAATCCAGGGTTAATGGATTAGGGTTTATGTATGCTTCGGCATGTATATATATGTGTTGTAACACTAAAAGGAATATAATGAAATATCAAGCTAGTCATCCCAATTTGGGATCCAGGGGAAAATATCTATGTTTATCTATTTTATGTTTTATGCTCTCGTTATTGTGTATTTTCTGTTATAAGATTCATGTGTAGATAATTTATGTTCAGGGTTAAAAACTACATTACCCACGGATATCTCGCCTAAATCTTCATTGGGATTGTTAACGATGACTGGATCTTATATAACCTCTCATCCCATGTCCACCACTATGGTTGATACGTTAACTATTTCTTCCTCATCTATGTTTACAACATCACCAGAAACACATCTATATCATGGCCTGTCCGTCCCACCTGGTTTTCACTATTTATCTGGTACCTTTTATGGTGCAACTTCTAGTCCTAGGACCTTTCCCATGTCATATAATTCAAAAATTCCATCTGGTAATTATCTTATGGACGCAACTCAATCTGCTCCACATCCTCCACCTACAATTGAGCATCATACTTTCCCTTATGTTAGTGGGATAGGTTATCTTCAAGAACCCAACTCTCCTTATGTTGGGTACCTTCCATCTGGATCATTGTTTCCTCCATCATCCCCTCCTCATTTAGTATGGGGGAATCTTGTTGTTGGTATACCTCAAGTTGGTAATCAACCTTATTATATTCCTCATCCTGGAATGGCTTCCAATGTTTGGCAACTTACTATGCCCATTCAACCTGGTTCATTTTGGGACCAATTGTTGAATCCTGAACCTGTGTTGTCTTCATCTCAAATTCCTATCCACCCATCTATACCCCAACAAGCTCAAATATATGCAATTCAACCTTTACGGACTATTGTTTTATCACAAACTATTCTGTCGGTATCTGGTACCTCTCAAGTTCCCCTTACCCAGCATTTACAAGGTACCTTATGGTCTCAACCACTTGGACAAGGTACTCCTCAAATTATGATAGGAAAAAATGTGTATAGTATGGCACAACCCCAATCAAACCCACCTTATGTCGGGATGATGCAAAATCCCATAGGGAAGCAGTATATACCATATCAAGGTATTCCTCTAGTGCCTTTTCAAGGCCAATACATCCAAAATCAACCATTCCAACCTTTACAGGATTATCCTGGAGCTAGTCAACAAGGTTATGCATACACTGTTTACCATATTCCTCCTTATTATGGTGCCTAGCTTCCTCCTTATCAGTACCCTCCTTACCTGGGTACGCAAGTACCATTTTCTCAGGTGAATCCTTCTTATCTAGGATATCATTCACCATATTTTAACTGACAATTACCTTTAGCGTCGACTCTCGAATTTCCAGATTTTACTCGACTTACCAACGATCCCATTTATCATTCACCTTAGTGGCCAATAATTCCCACCAAATTTCCCTCTGATATCCCAAATTCAATGGGAAAACTAGAGAAGACCCATCAACCCATGTCATGATCTATCATATGTGGTGTTCTTCAAACTCCTTTAATGATGATTCTATACGATTACGTATTTTCCAACGTACTCTTATAAGTACCGTGGATAAATGGTACATTGAGTTACCTAGAGATTTGTTTCACAATTTCAGTTCCTTAGCTACCACCTTCCTCACACATTTCCAGTTACTCATATGGTATGAAATTGAAACAAATCTTCTAACCAAATTTAAATAATATAAAGCTACTCACATTTTGGATCATCTTCATGAGTGGTCGCGTCATCCCCAATTGGTTAAGACCTTTGTTTTGAAGCAATTTTTAGTGGAATGGTTCATTAAATCCTTGTTTCAATCTATCACAGAGGATGTAGCCAAAGATAGAGTCGTGACTTAAGAGAAAGTAGTTTCTCATGCTCAGTATTTATACCTCATTTATACCCAATATGGCATGCTCTATGAAAATATACAAGATTCTATGAGACCTTCAAAAAACTTTCCTTCCACTCTTGGCAAAAAATTTCATGTTGTTGATGGCATCATTGGTTCTGCTAGTTCGCAGACAACGAGGAGACCATCTAGTGCTTCTCTCACTATTTTTGCCCAAAACTCTTCATCTAATCCTCCTACGTATTCTTCTTCTGAGATAAATTTCATTTCAACTTCTAAATGAAAATATCAACAACAACCAGGAAGTAAGAATAAATGAAAAGGAAAAAATAAGAAATATCCTTTAACGTACAATCAACAAAAAAATCCATCCTCTGATGAGAAACGAAAGCCTCGATACCCATGCTTTATTTTCAATGAGGAGCACTTTACTCATCACTATCCTCACCATGTGGAAGTGAACCAGTTTATGAAATGCTCCACTTCTCCCATTGTGTTTACCGACGTGTTTCCCAATCAAGAGATCCATATTTTTTTCCAGGACCCATCTTCCTATAACACAATTTCAATGCTTTCTTTCAAGAAGCATAAATTTTATGTTATGGTGGCTACTCGCAATAAGGACTATGGTAATGTGAATCTTCCAAATGATCAGGATATTGATCAACCTACTAGTTCGACATCACATCCGTCCGATACTCCTCCACCTTCAATTCCTACAGAGTTAACTCTTAAGCCTCCGAAGGGCATTGTTCATAATTCTTCTTTCAACCCTCGTGTCAGGGCTGCTCAAAATTACAACATAGTTTAGTACTTGTCTCAACCTACATTAGCTATGTCAACCCTCGAGCTATTGCAAAACTTCCCTGCCCATAAGAAGATTTTACTTTCAACTATTAGATGTGTGGAACCTTAGGATTCCAACCTTGTTGTTTTCAATCATGAAAACTATTCCCCTTGACTTCCAGCTCAATTGGACTTTATGATCCAGGTTTTCATCTACGGTAAGAATGACCATCGTTATATTGTGGACGAGTGAGCCTGAACCTGCATCATGTCTATGTCTTACTGGAACGTGATTGGTTCTCCTCTACTGAGTCAATCATCCACCACATTAAAATATTTTTATGGAATAACATATAAGCCTTGTGGTATTTTGAATTCCTTACAAGTGGAATTAAGGGGAAATATTGTATCTATAGACGTAGAAGTTATCGACAGACCTCTTCATTCTAATCTTCTAATGGGTCATACGTGGGTTGACTCAATGGCCACAGTTGTTTTGAATTATTTATGTATTATCACCTTCCCTCATAAAGGCGGGACTGTGGCTGTCGACAAACTCACCTTTTTCTCCTTTGATTCCCATGTTACTAGATGTCCCACTCGTAGGGGAAGCCCTGCACTCTTATCAGCATGTTTGGGTTATGCTGTTGCAGGACTCTTCACTCATCAGGACCTTTTCACTTCCTCCTTATCCTCTTCCCGACATCTCATCTTCGGTTGTGTATATCAACATGATATCATCTTCTACTATCCAGACTTATTCATGGATAATACCAGTCAAAATTGGCATCAACATTTTTAGCAATCGAATTCCCCTTAACCCTATTGAAATTGATTACGAAGCTATCTATGCGACTTGTGCGTCTCATACCTTTACCTCAATTAATTGGTTCGATTGACCACTGGATTATGGCACGTCTTTTGATCCATTCTCTCGTGAATTTTCTACCAAATATAGCATCATGGAGGACATGATTGCAGACGATACATCATGGGACAATCATCACCATCGTTCCTCCTTACCAGATTCCATTTAGGGTAATCTTAGTGATGTTTACCTACCCAATTTCATCAGATATTTTATGATTTCTATCTCACTGAATCAAAACACAGACACCTGGTCTGGAAGTAAATCGAAGAGTACTTGGAGCAGCTGAAACAGATTTCCACCAAGGAGGATTTGGAACTAAACAGACAGAACAAGAAGAACTACATTAGTGGTCATGTTCATATTAGAACAATGTTACTCTTTCTTGAGAGGGAAGTTAAAACTAGCTCCAAATCATTGTATCTAGATTCTATGGATTCTATATTCTGCTTCCATCCAAACCCCATCACGCAGTTTGGGGATGTCATCGCACAATACCAAGCATGGCAGCAATATGTGACCGAGAAGCATCAAGTGGAATTTGTTGAGCTAGAGTTTCCCCAAACTCAACATCATAGTGTTTTGTCTTGTTAGGCTGTCAAGTTGCCTCTACCCTATTTTGTCTTATATGGGTATGAGTGTAAAATGAAATATTATTTTTAATTATTTGTAAAGTGAAATTCCAAGTCTCAATATTTGAAGGTGAAGAGTCATGCTATAATGTAATGAGTCATTTTTTAAAGAAGTTGAAGAGTCATGAGGGGAGTCCAAGAGTCATAAAGGGGAATGTGAAGATTCACTCCGTTTCTTATAAATATATCCTCATGACTCATGTAAAGGGATTGTGAGACCCCAAATTTTGGCTAGGCTTAGGCTTAGAAAGAGATTGAGAGTTTTTTTGGAGCCATGTCTTCTCCGTAGTGTAGAGGGAGTATACTTCTATGGAGGAGTAGGTGTTGATGCCTATATCATTCCACTATTGGGGCTAGTGGTCCGTCAATGGTGTGCGTATGGATGTAACTTTCACTTTTAATAAAACTCAGATTCGGCATGCTTTCATGCATATGTTGTGAATATACTACGACTATTCTTATTGTATTTGCAATGTATGTTATTTAACTTATGCATATGCTTATGAACTACTTCTTTTTCATTTGTAAGAATCTTTTTGAATGTGTGTTTTTGTATTAATTTGTCACGTTAACTTGTGGAATATTCCTCTTGTTAGCTCATGATCTCATTGTGCTCATGTGTTCCTTTCAAGTTTTGTACTATTACAGGATTTTAAGGGGTTGACTTACATCCCCTTCATGCATTGGAACCACTCATGCATCTCACTTAACTATCCGTAGGGTTCCAGACTTTCTCTCACTTTATGCATTTTTTCAACCAAGGAAGATGATTAACACCCCACTGCTGGGACTCCTACTACAAACGGTGTGAGGTCTATTTGGGAATTCATATCGGGGAGATCCCTTAAATGTTTGTGGGTCTAGCACAATCAGGAGGAAGGAAATAAGGAAAGGAATTGTCCTAAAATAAATCAAAGGACCTTACATTGATTAATGCTTAATGTCTGTATCACCTTACAAATTAAATGATATTGGGTTTTTCTAATCTCAGATGAGTTATTCTCCCAAGGAAATACAATTAGTTTTGGTTCCAATATGGTGTCATCTTACTCCAACTATATTGAAAGGTGATTTTTAATATCATATTTCATCTCCTTAGAAATTATGTTGACGAAGTGATGAAATGGAAAATTGTGATAAGTGTTTTAGGACCTTTTAACACATTGCAAACAAGTATCATTTCCAATACCCATTTTTGCATAGAGGAAGAATAGTTTAGTTTTCAAAATCGCTCATCAAAGTATTAAAAATTTGCAAAATGTAAAAAAGGAAAAAGGGAAAAAAGGATTCTATAGTATTAGTAGGAATTTTAAGAATCTATTCATTGACAGAAGTAATGTGCACTTTACAACCCAATATTAGGAAATTTTAACACCTGTTCCCTATCAACCATAGAAAGAAGAAAAATAAATTTTACTAAACAATGTATACCAAAAATTACCATATGTCTATTATCGTATGGTTATAAAGCCAAATAAAAACAGCTAAACTCTATGTTTATTTTAAGAGATGACATTCAATTATGGAACACCTTGTTAGATTTTCGATCATCATGAAATATTATTGAAATAATAAAACCAATCCTTATGTTGTTTCATAGACTTTATAAAGGCTTTCGGCACTGTACCAAAGAGAAATTGTTGGGATAGGATGGAAGTGAATAAAGTACCTCTTGAGTTGAGAGTTTTTCCAACATAATTATATGAGAAATTATTTCCAAACTCATAAACACTAAGGGATGATTAGAAGAAATTAATTGCAATATTTGAGTGAAGCGAGGTTGTCTCTTGTTTCCTACCCTTTTTTTCTTGTACATTGACAAGTTAGAATATTGTTTGGTATAATTAGTTTGCATTAGCCCAACTATTGTTGGTATATCATCATTCTTATTCTTTATTATAATTTCTTATGGAAAGTGTTCGGAATCTGTAATTTTAGCAGATTGGTGAGACTAAAACTGCAGAAGCAACATTATTTCAACCACTTTGGGATTCTAGGATCTAGCCCTCCTGAATCCAGAGAGGGATCTCTCCAATAGGTGCAAAGATGGATTTGTCTTTGAAGTTTGGGTAATGATATTAGGCTAGTTATGAAGGCCAAGGGTTTGTTTTGTTTTTGGATGGTTGAGCATGAATATTATTTGAGGGGAAAGTTCTAAGTGCAAAGAGTTTCAAAGGTGAGAAGTTGCAAGCAAATAGAACAGCTTTAGCTAAAAGATAGATATAACACTGGTTTTTAGTCCATTGGGCTATGGAGTCATAACAGGGATTTAATTGAGCAACAACATCAAGAGTGATCCAAGGGGCAATTCATCTATATCACAAGATTATTGAGATTAAAATGATGGAATGGAAAAAATAAAGTGTTGGAGGGGTGGAAACTGATAATAATTTCACAAGGGATTTATAGTCAGTCCAAACAAGAAAAACCTCTTAAGTAACTGTTTAAAACCAGCCAAGAACACGGCTAACCATAGACTTCTTGGGCGAGTTTGTATTAAAGCAGCTTAATTAACAAAAAATCCAGTAATCCACATAATTACCTTCAGAAATTATGAAAACACATAAGAGAAACAAAGTGTAACCTAAGATCAGATAAGGTACTTTTAAACCTAATCTGCTTTCGGCCAACACCAAGGGAAACCTTTAGAATTTGCCTTTGGAGAAAAGGAACTAGAAACAGGGCAAACCATCACTTTTCTAGTCTAACTTTAATAAGCAAATGATGAAAATAACTTTCAAGAATAATGTTTAAAGCAAACAGTAGGACGAGGGAACGCCAACACTCCTAACTGCTTAAACTGTATTGAATCATTCTTAAATAAAAAAATTGGAGGAAAACATTGAGATAAAGCTTATCAGTTAGAGAAGGGTACTGGTAAACAGTAAATCCTAACTCTATAAATGTTGTTCTTTATCAGAGAATAGTGAACAATATGACATACATAGAAGGAAAACAATAACAAAGAAAGGGGCACTTCGCCAGTGATATAGACCAGGATCCCAAGAAACAGCTTGTTATTGATGTCAAACCGGTTACAGTCTTCAGGTCCAATGTTTTAGTTCAGAAATCATCTTCTCTATTCAGCCTAACTAATCTATCACAAGCAGAGCTCCAAGGGCCAGTGAACACTATTTACAATCAGAAGTTTAAGCTCAAATGTATTTCAAAATTCTGCAACCAACAATTTCTCATCTTCTACATAAGTATTTATAGAAGAATGAGGAGGTGAGATCTGATAAAAGATCTCTTAGGACAATTAATACAGATTAATGACTTCTTGGCCTTTGAGGGGCTCGATAGAGAATTTTACAAGTGTGTTACTATATTAATTGATTTACATTTATGAATTTAGCTCGGTGGGAGCTTTTGTTGACCTTTGAGGCTCTATTTCATGTTGGAGTAACTCTGCAGACATTTTTTGCATTAAGTTCCTTGCAGAAGTAACTCTCTGGCTGCGCTGAGGCAAATATCTAATTTTCAACAATAACTTCGGCCTCTGTTTGAATGCTTTGAGGCACAGGTGGCACTTATGGTAGCTGGGAGGAATCAATTCGCCTCAAATGTGGCGATGGAGGCCTTTCTGTCTGTTAGACACTTATGATTTTCTTTTAACTGTGTTTTAATGTGGGGGATTAGGCTTTTGATAATCAATCTTAGCTGTAATTCCCGCAAATCAGTCTTCAATCTTCTGTTCTGCTGTGCTCTGTCTTCAACACTGATACTCTTTTAATCATGATTTAATAACACAGTGTCTTGTCGATGTGCAGGGCCACGCAGGGCTCGTATGGCATCACTGCCTCATGAAGCAATGACGAGACATGGAGTAGAGCCCTGTGAATGGTTCTCTTTGATAAATCGAAGGCGTGGGAATCGTCATTCCCGGCCCTTGGTCCTTTCTTTTAACATAATGGAAAACCATTAATCCTGCAAAAACACACAAAATATCAAGAAATCATGCATTGTGGGTTTAACTGCTGCAGAGGATGTGGGGAGGAGCGTAGCCATTGGATGGCAGCATCCAACGGTGGAGATTTGCGTAGAAGAGGTTAAAAAAGGAGAGCAGGGGGAATAATAAGACGGGAATGATTGGGACCGTCCGATCTGGACACGTGGACGGTCCAGATCCAATCGGAGGATTGCAATCGACGGAGGAATCATGTTAATGCGCTCGGCAGAAAACTTGTGATGCGATGTAGCGCGGGCCATTGATCTAAGGATTAGATCAACGATGGAGAATTAATCGGAGGGTTAGAAAATCGGAGGGAGAAAACAAAGGCATGCGATGAAAAACTCCGATGCGATGAGTGTTGGCTGTTGATCTAAGGATTAGATCAACGGTGGAGAATGAATCGGAGGGTTAGCCGATCGGAGGGAGCAAACAAAGGCATGTGATGAAAAACTCTGATGCAATGAGCGCTGGCCATTTGATCGGCTTACGATCAATGGCGGGGATTTCTTTTAAAGCGAACTGGCGGAAAACCCTTTAAAACTTTATAAAACCCAAAGTTTAATATTATACGAAGTTTTTAGTTTTGGGGGCGGGCTTTATACATATGAAGTGGATAGGTTCCCGACTACGGGGCCTTTAGTTATATGGAACATGATGGGCCCGGGGTATATATATCAAAGAGCTAATCGCAATCGGAGCCTCAGGCTCGGGCTTTTCAGTCAACCCATTGGAATTTTGCGATGCGATTTGAGTGCCTTGGGATCTTTAACACTTTGTCCCGGGTGAAAGTTATATGGAGTAGAAAGGCGAGGGGGTGGAGTTTATGTATATATGACCCAATCACATCGGAAATTTTGATGCGGGTCTTTCAATCAACCCATTGTGAATTTCTCCGATGCAATTGCGTGATCGGGTCTTTTTAATCTAACCATTTTCATTTAACACGTGACTTTGAAATATTAGATCAAAACTTTGGATAAATGGGTTTTATGACTTTACAAAAGAAAAAAGGTGATCGAGAATGGATTATCACAAGGTTTTAAACGTGGAAGGCGGGCTCACGGTTTATATGAAAAATAATATGATCGGGGTTTATAAAACACGAGGCTTAATCGCATCGGAGTTTTTGTAATGGCACAAAGACTTGCTCACTTGGATGTTTGCGATGCGATAAGAGCCGAAAAGGGTTTGTGCTTGGATCCAGCCCCAAAGCGTATGGTGGGGAAGTGGTTAGGACTTAGCCCAAGGGGGCTTAAGTCCATGGTAACAAAAAACTTGTTTTTTATGAAATTTTTCAGAGTTTTCAATGGATTTGGGGGTTTCGGTATAGTTTAAAAATGAGTTTTAAAATATGTAAAGAGGATTTTCACAAATGGGAGAAGAGGAATCATGAAAAATAAAGGACTTTATGGAGAAAAAGGGGAGCAAAATGAAGGTTAGTTTTGGAAAGGGGGGGGGGGGGGGAATGATGGTTTTATAGCAGTCTTTCTCTTGGAATTTAGAAAAAATTACAGAGTATAAAATGGAAATAGCAAATGAAGATTTTGGACAAAGGCATGAGGCCTTCAAGAGTCTTCAAGAGCCAACACTTTTTAGCAATAAAATTTGTTCCTTGAAGGCTCAAAAAGTCTTAGCCACCTTTTGATATAAAAAATTTTATACGTGGCTAACAGTGGCTCCACTTGGGGATGGTGCCTTCTTGAAGGCATCAAGAACTTCAGACTTGCATTCTCTGGGAGGCTGACCTGTGCCAAATCCATTGTGTTCTCTGGGAGGCTGACCTATGCCTCATCCATTGGGTTGCCCTTCCTTTCTTGGGATAATCTTGCTTTGAAAACATATTAGCAGCCACAAAAACAATGGTTCTTTCATCAACAAGCTTTCTACCTACCCAATCCTACTGATCTAACATTTTTTATTCATTAGAGTGCACTTGGATTGGAAAACTCTTTTACAAAATTTTATTATTTTGAAAGCAGGAAGACTAATCTATTTCTACTTCTTATTTCTCCATGGACTAAGATTAAGCAGTTGAGCCCATATGATTCTCTACCTAATCTACTCTCTGTTGGGATTAAACTGTCCAACAGAATTTATTCTCTAAATTCTACAACAGAAATTGAAAAGCATACAAGTCAGGATTAAACAGTCTAACTTGATGTTGGTCTATGGCATAAAAAACAAGCTGCACATAGATCTTATTTCACAGAAAATTAAAACAAAATGGAAGGCTTAGGATCTGAAAATTCAAGCACTTCCTTCATCCTTTACAGCTTTGACTTGACTCTTGTTTGAGTTGTTTAGAACCAGTTTATCTTTGTTTCTGACTCAAGAAAATATAACATATTTGAGTCATCTCTCTTTGGAAACTAAGGTTCATATTTTGAACATGTTTGAACCTTTAATTTATGTCCTAATCTATCTACTGATAAGCCAAGATTAAACAGTTTGGAAAATCGAATTCACTATCCTATCAGCAGAAAATTTAAAACTAATTAGTCAAGATTAGGCTGTTTGACTAACTAAAAGTGTGTTTTGCAGGAGTGGCATTTAATCTTGCACACTTTCATATTTGTTTCTCTTTTTGGTATGGGGTTGTACCTTTATTGTTTTGACAATCTGCCCTCTTTTCTTTCTTTCACTGTTTTTGTATTTTTTTATTTTTCTTCAAAACAGAAAACAAAAACTAACTACATGCTCAGAACTAAGCTTCATTGACATTCCTATCTAACCTATTCTAACTTGGAGTAATTACATTATCATATACAAAAATGCCAATGCAGCCAGCTGAGTAATGTCAAAAAGAAGAAAAAAATTTGGCTGTTTGTCAAGGGTATCCATAGAACATATTGAAGATTAACCTTCAATATCAAGGCTATCATAGAAGGTGACAGCTTTTCATGTCTCTGGCTCTTGCAAAGGATCACTGTTTGATAATTTGAGCCAGTTGGAATTTCCACACACTCTTCCATAGGATCGACAAAGAAAAGATGAAGATTCTCTTCTTTTTGGCCCACCATCTCTGGTAGATTATCTGCTTCCAAGGCTTTAACTTTGAGGAGTATATCTTCAGAAAGTTGTTTGGAAGCATCATCATCCTTAACCTGCACAATAGAAAACAATGAAATATCTTCTTTCTCTAAATTTATGTTTTCTTCTGATATAAATTCAGGGTCTTTGAATGGCAGATTGATATCAATGATAGGAGAAGTTTCTTCTTGAAAAGATGGTATACCCACAGTAGGATAGTTTTGTATTTGTTTTTCTCCTTCAAAATTTTTCTAGTATCTTTTATTTTTTGGGAGAGCAGGTCTGAATTCTTCTTGAATTGTATATTGTCTGCTCTCCCAAGGTCTTAAACATGTACTAGCCACAAGGGCTAAACCATTAGCAAAACTGTTTTGGTCTTTAGGAACAAGTATAAGTTGAGACTCTTTAAAAGTTTTCAATAAATCTATGGTATCATCCTTATATGCTTTGAGTCTGGGATGTTCAACCATGCATTCATTTTTCACTTGCCTAATTACCACTTCTGCGTTTCCATGAACTGTTATCTTCTAGGCTCTTGATTTTTTAAATAAATGTAGCCCCAAGAGTAGTGCCTCATACTCTACTATGTCAGTTGTGCATTGAAAGTTAAGTTTATATGAATAGGCCTCAGAATAATTGTTCTGTGTATCATAAAGCCATATTCCTGCACCTACATTAGTTTTACTACATAACCCATCGAAATTCATGATCCAAAGAGGACTAGTTTCAGTTTTACCATTGATTTCCTTACTATCCTCTTTGTCTTGAGTGCCATATGATTGTTCTATGGAATAGGCACCCTGTTCATGACTGTCTGGTTGAGATGATGGATCGGAGGGTAGCTGCTTGCTTAGTATTTTATCGATTTGTTCTTCTGTTAAAGGAGAGATTTTCCTTTCAGCATAAACAGAAAAAGAGCTATCGTGTTTCTTATGACCAACAAAAGAACTTTCTTCATCTTTATAATAAATTTCTCTATGTAAATGAGCAAGAGTATTTGTTTTGCAATAAATATCAGAGACTGACTGTTTATTAATAGTCTGATCTATCTCTTTTTCTGTCAACGGGGTGGATATTCCTATGTCCCCTTGAACAAAAGTACATCAGTTCTCTATCTCTTGTGAAGACTGACTTTGAGGGTGGATGTGTTCTTGAGCCTCAGCTATAAGGGATGATGAATCAATGTTTGAGTTTTCAGGGATATCTTGAGGAATTTTCAGTATTTCTTGGTTCATTCCTTCCTCAACTGATTCGTCTATGTTTTTAAAACTTTTCAACAAGATATTAAACTCGTGAATGGCCATTAAAACATCTTTAGGATGTATTTCTTCCAAATCTTCATCATTGTCTATGATGTGTTGGGTGATGTTTTCTGATGGATCATAGTGTATTTCACCCCACAATAATGATGTAGTGTTTTCTTTATAGTTCTCATAAAACACATATTCAAGGTCCTCTAACGAAAACAAACTACTAGATCTCAAGCATTCATACCAATCCCTAGCTTTTCCTTCTAACGTTAACATGAACATTTTCATTAGGCAGTCTTCATGCCATTCAACTTTCAACCTCCATACATGTATGTGAAATTTGATAAGATGTAATAAAGGGTCATCAAACTTTTCACCTTGAAAAACAAGCAGGTTGTCATCCCAATTCACCTGGGGCATCTTGTGTGGAAACCCAAGGATATGATCTCTACTCATTGGGGCATATCTTCGTTGTATTCTTAGAATCATGTTTGTAAATCAAGAAAGAGGTCACTATGTCTGATCAATCAGTTCAGGGTCTTCTACCAGTGGAGTCATTTGGTCTTCTGGGAGTTTCAGAGTGTGGAGTTGCCAGGTGAAAAAATTTTAGCTTGTAAGGAGGTAAAATGTTTTATGGTTACACCACCATGTGTTTCTTGCAGAGCTGCAAGGTTTTCAGGAACTGAATTAACTCTCAAGGGTGATCTGAAAAAAGTTGACAATTTAATCCCAAGAGACTTCCTAAGGATACTTTCTGGGTTATCAACTATTTCAGGTGTATCAGGGTCTGGGTAGGCTCTAGTATGAATCTTTCTAGAAGCCACTATGATATGTTTTTTAGACCCAAATAAACAGAGGAAGTTCAACCAGGTATGACAATCTTTGAGAGGTTAATTAGTTCTATTTCACAAATTTTAATCCTACAGTCCTCTAACTGAGTTTGAATGATATTATGATGAAAAAGGTTCTTCCCAGTGGAGTCTTAAGGTCTGTTAAGGATTTTGGAGTCTCCAAGTGGAAGTTTTTAGCTCTTTTCAGAGGTAAAAGGTTTTATGGTCCACCACCATGTTTATTGAATACCAATCTGAAATATTTTTAGATTTTTCTGAGTTATTTTTTAGTTGTGTGGTTTTTAAGAATATCCTAACTTTGTTTCAAAACTTAGCTACGGTCATGAGACAAAGACGGTCCACTCTTATGGCTAAGCCAGCTGATTTTTCAAGGTTAGACAAATTCTTATGAGAATCCTAGGGTTTACCTAGTTTGTCATTGATTCAAAAAGTTTTATCATGATTACCATTATTTGGTAGTGCTTGGAAAGGTTGCTTTTTACTCTCAAAGTTTTATTTATTTTAAGGGAAGTGTTCCCCAGCAGAGTCGCCAGAAATGTTAGGTGTTGGTGGCTCAGCTGGTTAATATAGTAAAGGTTCTTTGAAATGAATCTCTGATATCCTATGGTTACCTTAAAATGAAAATGACTCTGGGTTGAGTCCCCAGTGCAGTCGCCAGAAATGTTAGGAATCTGTAATTTTAGCAGATTGGTGAGACTAAAACTGCAGAAGCAACATTATTTCAACCACTTTGGGATTCTAGGATCTAGCCCTCCTGAATCTGGAGAGGGATCTCTCCAATAGGTGCAAAGATGGATTTGTCTTTGAATTTTGGGTAATGATATTAGGCTAGTTATGAAGGCCAAGGGTTTGTTTTGTTTTTGGGTGGTTGAGCATGAATATTATTTGAGGGGAAAGTTCTAAGTGCAAAGAGTTTCAAAGGTGAGAAGTTGCAAGAAAATAGAACAGCTTTAGCTAAAAGATAGATATAACGTTGGTTTTTAGTCCATTGGGCTATGGAGTCATAACAGGGCTTTAATTGAGCAACAACATCAAGAGTGATCCAACGGGAAAGTCATCTATATCACAATATTATTGAGATTAAAATGATGGAATGGAAAAAATAAAGTGTTAGAGGGGTGGAAACTGATAATAATTTCACAAGGGATTTATAGTCAGTCCAAACAAGAAAATCCTTTTAAGTAACTGTTTAAAACCAACTAAGAACAGGGCTAACCATAGACTTCTTGGGAAAGTTCTTATTAAAGTAGCTTAATTGACAAACAATCGAGTAATCCGCATAATTACCTTCAGAAAGTATGAAAACACATAAGAGAAACAAAGTGTAACCTAAGATCAGATAAGGTACTTTTAAACCTAATCTGTTTTCGGCCAACACCAAGGGAAACCTTCAGAATCTGCCTTTGGAGAATAGGAACTAGAAATAGGGCGAACCATCACTTTTCTAGTCTAACCTTAATAAGCAAATGATTAAAATAACTTTCAAGAATAATGTTTAAAGCAAACAGTAGGACGATGGAACACCAACACTCCTAACTGCTTAAACTGTATTGAATCATTCTTAAATAAACAAATTGGAGGAAAAAATTGAGATAAAGCTTATCAGTTAGAGAAGGGTACTGGTAAACAGTCAATCCTAAATCTATAAATGATGTTCTTTATCAGAGAATAGTGAACAATATGACTAGAATAGGTGGCAGTTATGGTAGCTGGGAGGAATCAATTCGCCTCCAGTGTGGCAGTGGAGGCCTTTTCGTCTGTTAGACACTTATGATTTTCTTTTAACTGTGTTTTAATTTGGGGACTAGGCTTTTGATAATCAATCTTAGCCGTGATCCCCGCAAATTTGTCTTCAATCTTCTGTTCTGTTGTATTCTGTCTTCAACACTGATACTCTTTTAATCGTGATTTAATAACACAATGTCTTGTCGATGTGCAGGGCCATGCAGGGCTCGTATGGCATCACTACCTCATGAAGCAATGAAGAGACATGGAGTAGAGCCCTGTGAATGGTTCTCTTTGATAAATCGAAGGCGTGGGAATCATCATTCCCGGCCCTTGGCCCTTTATTTTAACATAATGGAAAACCATTAATCCTGCAAAAACACACAAAATATCAAAAAATCCTGTGTTGTGGGTTTAACTGCTGCAGAGGATGTGGGGAGGATCGTAGCCGTTGGATGGCAGCATCCAATGGTGGAGATCTGCGTAGAAGAGGTTAAAAAGAAGAGCAGGGGGAAGAATAAGATGGGAATGATTTGGGACCTTCCGATCTGGACACGTGGACGGTCCAGATTCAATCGGAGGATCGCAATCGGCGAAGAAATCATGTTAATGTGCTCGGAAAAAAACTTGCGATGCGATGTAGCACGGGCCGTTGATCTAAGGATTAGATCAACGGTGGAGAATGAATCGAAGGGTTAGCCGATCGGAGGGAGCAAACAAACGCATGCGATGAAAAACTATGATGCAATGTAGCGTGGGCCATTGATCTAAGGATTAGATCAACGGTGGAGAATGAATCAGAGGGTTAGCCGATCGGAGGGAGCAAACAAAGGCATGCGATGAAAAACTTCGATGCGATCAGCGCTAGCCGTTTGATCGGCTTACGATCAACGGCGGGGATTTATTTTAAAGCGAACCAGTGGAAAAACCCTTTAAAACTTTATAAAACCCAAAGTTTAATTTTATACGAAGTTTTTGGTTTTGGGGGCGGGTTTTATACATATGAAGTGGATAGGCGCCCGACTGCGGGGCCTTTAGTTATATGGAACATGATGGGCCTGGGGCATATATATCAAAGAGCTAATCGCAATCGGAGCCTCGGGCTCGAGCTTTTCAATCAACCCATTGGAATTTTGCGATGCGATTTGAGTGCCTTGGGATCTTTAACACTTTGTCCCGGGTGAAAGTTATATGGAGTAGAAAGGCGGGGGGGTGGGCGGGGGGGGCAGAGTTTATGTATATATGACCCAATCGCATCAGAAAGTTTGATGCAGGTCTTTCAATCAACCCATTGTGAATTTCTCCAATGCGATTGCGCGATCGGGTCTTTTTAATCTAACCATTTTCATTTAACACATGACTTTGGCACATTAGATCAAAACTTTGGATAAATGGGTTTGTTTAAAAAAATGGAAAGTGGGGAATACGGATGATTGGTGCATTAAGCATGGAAGGCAGAGATATGGGTTTCTTCTTTCAGAAAATGATAAATCAGTTTATAGAACATGAGGCTTGTCGCATGAGTTTTATTGTGCTAAAAAAAGACTTGCTCACTCGATTTTGCGATGCGATAAGCAAGAAAAAGTTTGCGCTTAGTTCAGCCCCAAAGCGTTTAGTGGGGAAGTGGTTAGGACTTAGCCAAAGGGGGCTTAAGTCCATGGTAACAAAAAACTTGTTTGTAAATTTCGAGTTTCAATGGATTTGGGGGGTTTCGGCATAGTTTAAAAATGAGTTTTAAACTATGTAAAGAGGATTTTCACGAATGGAAGAAGAGGAATCATGAAAAATAAAGGAGTTTATGGAGAAAAAGGGGAGAAAAATGAAGGTTAGTTTTGGAAGAGGGGGGGGGAGGAATGATGGTTTTACAACAGTATTTCTCTTGGAATTTAGCAGAAATTACAGAGTAAAAAATGGAAATAGCAAATGAAGATTTTGGACAGAGGCATGAGGCCTTCAAGAGTCTTCAAGAGCCAACACTTTTTAGCAATAAAATTTGTTCCTTGAAGGCTCAAAAAGTCTTAGCCGCCTTTTGATATAACAAATGTTATAGGTGGCTAACAGAAAGTATTCCCTATGATCTTTTTAAGAACCTAAAAATCATTAAGGATTTCTAATCCAATATGGGTATGACTATTAATGTTGATAAAACAAAAGTCATGATAGTTAAATAAAAAAATATCGCCTATGATACTTTTGTGTATGAGAACAACAACTTGGAGGAATTTCCTTCCTATAAATATCTTAGAATCAATGTTCATCACAAGCTCAAGTAGAATTACTACTTTAAGAAAAGATTAAATGAAGGGTTGAAAGCTTATTATGGCCTTGAAAACAATTGTTAATCAATGATACTTTGGATTTGGGAGCTCCTCTTTTACAGTCATGTTACTCATGTTATTTTATATGGATGTGGATTTTTAAGATTCATTATCTCTATAGATTCATCATGAAATATAGATAATATCCAAAATAACTTTATGAGCTATCATCTCATAATTAAACGAAAGACACCTTATCCTATATTTCTAATAAAAGGAAATATTTCCCCCACTAAAACCATAACTATGACCAAGTACCTAATGTATAAGAATTGGTTAACTAACATGGAAGATAAAATGCTTCCTAAAATTTATTTAAATTCTAGCTAAAACCACCTTTCGCTAAAGCATGGATGACATAAATACGTTTGATATTGGCTAAAATAATGGGGAATGAAGGAAGTGGTCATTTTTCAAAATAAATATAATATTAAAAATTCATTAAATCAAACTTCAACAATAAAATGTGGTGTGATAAACTATTAGAGGGGAAAAGTAAATAAAGATATTATAAGGATGTGATAAAACCTACTCTAGAAGATAAAAAATATATCTCTGTTACAATTAGTGTAAAGGATAAAATAAACATTTCTAAAATAAGAACCAATTCTCATGAGCTCCACAATGAAATTGGGTGTTGGTCAATTCCCAAAATTCTTTGGGATGAAAGAGTTCACCTTTGTGACACTAAGAGGCATGGATATGAAAAGCACTTTATCTTAGAATACTCTACATATTCTAAAATTTCAAAGGTTTGTCACCTAAATAACCTTCTTAACTTTGTAACTTCACAAAACTATGGTGATCTTGGAATGGTTCTATTAATGCTCTTCAAACACATAAATATAATCTGAAAAATTCTCACTAATCCCTTACCTTTCTAAAATATGATAAATCAATTTGATATAAATATATATTGACCATCATCATATAAACATAAACTGGAAAAAATTATAAAAAAATTTCAAAATAAATCCATCTTAAGAAATTATAAAAATACTCCAAAATAAATCCATCTTAATTTTTAAGTTTAAATTCATCTTAATTCTTAAGTTTTTAAACATATGAATATTTACCTCTCCAGAAAAACATGTTATGAAATAAACATAGAGAAAAAAGTATTTAAAAACTAAATACATATGTTTAGTAGCCGAGTTGGATACAAATATCATCTTTCCCATTACGAAATTTACATATCCCCCAATTCCTCCAAACTACATGGAGTGGAGTGATGAACAATATTTAAATTTATGTGGAGTGGTGCGATTAACGATTTGATCCAAATATCATATTTCCCATGGAGAAATTTACATATCGCCGAATTCCTTGAAACTACATGGAATGGGGTGACGAATAATATTTTAAAATATGTGGAGTGGTGTGATTTGCTTTTTATTTTTATTTATTTTTCTAAATAAGACACTAAGAAATAGAATAAAGTTCATCATGTATCTTAAAAAATCTATTAATCAATATTAAAGTAATCCTAAAAATAGAAAAACACTCGTGTATTAAAAGCATAGCGCATAAAATGGTATCCTTGCAACATAATCGCATGTTTAATGTTCCTCATATCTCTTGGAATTTCTCAAAAGAAAATCTATTTTGGAATGAAATATTATCATCATAGATTGAGAATATTAGTATAATTTACAAACAAAAGTACATATCCCTTCGTCATTGGAGTAATTTGATATTAATATTAAAAAATTTGAGATTTTGGAAAACGAATTTTGATAACATACGCATTCAAGTTAGATATGATAGATAATTTTATTTAGAGTTTAGTGAATTGGTGAATATAAGCTTAAATGAGTTGATTTGCGAATTGGGATTTGGTTGAAAATAACATTTTTATAAATAATTATAGTGCTTTGTTGAGCAAAATGATGGTCATAATTTTTCATAATAATATGCCTATTTGTCCTGTGATTTTGATTCAAAGGTGTCTTTCCTACCTCCATGTAGAGGGTAGAATAATCACAAAGATTCTACTACCATTACTGTTATCCCATCTAGTTGTAGCAATACCCATTTCAGTTTCTTGGCATGAGTTGTCCTAGGTTGAGTATCAAAATACATAAATAGATTTGGAATCCAAGTCATAATATAGTCATCATCCATGTTGTTAGGATGTTAGAAATTAATGGAGATTAGGTATTTGGTTACTTAGTTGTGATTTTGTTTTTTATTAGATATTCAGTTCCTATCATTTAGGAATTGTTCTACCAAATGTATCTATTTAATCATTGGAGTTTAATGAGAAACCTCGAGCGAGTGCATTTGCTTGTAGGAGCTCCTGGCGATCTGCACCTATGAGCTCCTGTGTTGTTTTCCAAATTTCATGTCTTCAATCTGCAACAGTTGATATGGTATCGGAGCTCAAGAGAGCTGGGAGAATCTACAAAGTAAAATGAGTTGACGCGCAGAGGAGAAAAGGCTCGTTGCGTGAAGCCATGGAGGCCGTGAAGGCGAATTGTGTGGCTTGTTGTTTGGCTGTGTGATTGCAAGCCGAGACCTGTCGATTCCTACATACGTGAGCTCTGGAGGAGCTGCGTGGGAGCACTACCTTTCTCGGCAGCAGTGACTGGGTGCGAGACTGCGTGAGGCACGGTGAAGGACTGTTGAACAAGTGAGCAGGAAAGTCAACTACCGAGCAGCAGGTGAGGCTAAACGTTGAGGCCGAGAGGCCTGTGTGATAGTGAAACTGTCGATTTGCATGGAGGCCACTGCATGCGACTGTGGTCAATTTGTATTAGTGGTCGATTTGCGTGGAGGCCGTGGTCGATCTCTAGAGCTGTTCGCTCTCTCTCCAACGTGAAAGAGCTAAAATCGAAATTTTTCAGATAATGTTCAAAGACAACAAGGTTAAAAGACATTGCAACAGTTCAATGCGGTGATATCATAATTCATGTTGATAATTTTTAATTTGTGGTGTCCCATCTCTATGCTGCATTTGAAGCGGAGATCCTTGGCATGATCGAAAAGGAGGTCGGTCTAGTGGTGTGCATCAAAAACTATTCACATGGGATACATTGATAATGTTGACACCCTCCCTCAAGAATGTAATAAAGACACGTGTTGAGGTGACAAGCCTAGTTGCATACCGCCATTGAACGGGTCAGACTCTGAAGTAGCATTCCTAACAGGAGATCCTCATTTTGAAGCAGCACTCCTACCTAGAGATCCCCATTCCGAAGAGTCAAAATTTCCCAATTCCGAGAATTGGGTCTCGATAATTTGCAGGGTCAACGAAAGAAGGTACTGTTTTTTTATGGGGTTTCTTCTCATTGAAATTAAAAGGCCCTCATTAGAGAAAAAATCCTACTTTGTTTCTTCCTTCATCATTGAAATTGCTAGAGTGAAGCCTCACTTTCTTAGCTTCACGAACTTGAGAATCCCATCCTGCCATTAAGTCAATGTATAATTTTGTTGTTGTAAAAACATATTGTTGCTTGATTCAATTTGTATTCACAACTATATTCAATTTGTTATGAGAATCTAGGGTTGTTCCTTTTAAGTTGTTGGAGTATTTTTTTTTTTTTTTCCAAGATGAATGCTCAGATGGCAGAGTATTTAAATGAAATCAACAAGTTGGATTGTTCCAACTACACAAATTGGAAATTTAAGCTTCAGACTTTGCTTGAGGGACAAAATTCTTATAGCATTGTCATTGGCGATGAAGTCAAGCTGACTATTGCAAATGGTGGAACGAATGCAACAATTCAAGAGTGGGAGAAAAGGGAGATGAAGGCAAAGATGCTACTCAAATTATCAGTTAAATATTGCATCATCCCTCATATTCGGGATTACAAGACATCGAATGACATCTAGACAACTCTCAAAGATATGTATGAAATCAAGAACACCAGTTGAACCTTGTTCCTCAGGAAGAAGATCCTCTCAATCAAGACGGAGGAGAATGAGTCTGTTTCGTCATTCTTATCCCAGATAAAGGAAGTTAAAGATAAACTATCTGATATCGGTCAAACCATGGAAAATGATGATCTAGTGACAATTACCATGAACGACATGACATATGACTATTAGATGTTTATAACCGGATTGAATGCAAGAGAAAAGCCTCCATGTTTTGAAGAGCTTACTGGGATTTCGCTACAGGAAGAGGAAAGGAGGTTGTCTCTCAAACCTCAAGATCCAAATCTTGCATTAATAACAAAGTTCAAGCCAAAAGGGAGAGAAATGGCTGACCACAGGAGGGGTAACACATCAAAAAGGACACCACAAGGTATGACCTCGCATAAAAATGACTCTGCTCTTAAATGATTTTATTGTGGTAAGATAGGCCATATTGCTAAATTTTGTTGTAAGAAGAAGGCAAATCAGGAGAGGTACAAGCAGAGAAGAAATGCAGGTCATTTGGCAGATGCAGATGCAGACACAGATCAGAATCTGGATGTTAGATTTTTTATGGCTGAGGCTGACACTGCCTTAGCTATTGGGGAGGATGAATCAGAAATTTGGTTCGTAGATTCTGGAGCCTCCTCACATATGTCAAGTAAAAAGCAATGGTTCAGAAATTTTAGAGAATCCAACACTGGATTAAAAGTCTACCTTGGAGATAATAGAGGCTATGAGATCAAGGGACATGGAGATGTCCTTGTTACTCTGCCTGATGGTAAGATCAGGAATATATCTTATGTGTGGTATGTTCCTGGCATTAAGAAGAACCTGATTTCTGTGTCAAAGATTACAGATCAAGACCTCAAAGTAGAATTTTTTAAATCTCATTGCATTATTAAAGATTTTTTGGATCAGATGAAGCCCATTGCTACAGGTATTCGCATTGGAGGACTCTACAAACTAGATGTGAAGAGTACGCCACAGCAAGCCTTGATGTCATCAGACAAGTCTGCTGAAAACTTGTGGCATCAGTGACTTGGGCATATCAATTTTAGTGATCTCCTTCTATTGCAGAACAAAGGTATAGTAGATGGTCTTCCTGTTTTGAAAAATTTGCATATTGATTGTGAAGCATGTGCGTTCGGTAAACAGCATAGAGATGAATTTCTTACCATTAAAGATAGAAAACAGAGGGATATACTCGAACTTGTACACACTGACTTATGTGGCCCGATGCAGACAAGATCGTTAGGTGGGGCCTATTATTTTTTAATCTTTGTTGATGAATGTACAAGATTCACATGGGTATATTTTCTTAAACAAAAAAGTCATGCTTTTGAATATTTCAAGAAATTCAGAAACATGATTGAGAAGCAAACAGGAAAGTTCATCAGGATTCTTCGATTAGATCAAGGGGGAGAATTCAAGAAAAAAGTCTTCATCAAATACTGCAACGAGCATGGGATACAACAACAATTTACAACACTGTGCACTCCTCAGCAGAATGGAGTTGCTGAGAGGAAAAACAGAACACTGGTGGAGTGTGCTCGCAGTATGTTGAAAGTAAGAATCTAACCAATGGTTTTTGGGCAGAAGCTGTTAATACTGCAGTGTATTTAAATAATAGGAGTCCTACTAAAAGTCTTGAGTATAAAACTCCTTTTGAAGCATTGTTTGGATTCAAGCCTGTAGTAAGTCATCTTATAGTATTTGGTTGTAAAGATTTTGCACATGCTCCCAAAGAGAACAGGAAGAAGTTAGATTCAAAGGCTATTAAATGCACTTTCGTTAGATACTGCAATGAGTATAAGGCTTATAAATTGTTTGACCCTTCTACTCAAAAGGTGTTTTTCAGTAGAGATGTATTATTCCATGAACATATTGATGATGGAAATCCTATCCAAAACAATGAAGAATGGCATGTACCCTTACTTTTAGAAGAGGATAGTGAAACATGAATCAGTCAGCAACAGGAACAGAAGCAGGAACAGCAACAGGAACAGCAGCAGCAGGATAATGTGGAAGAAAATGAGTTCAGTCCACAAAGAGAAGAAAGAAGCAGAATAATTGAACCCCCACCACTCAGAAGATCAAGCAGGCCAAAACAGTTACCAGCTCAATATAGAGATTGTGCGCTTATGACTGGTATGTTAAACATTACAGAACCTTCTAATTTTTATGAAACTAGTAAAATTCTTGAATGGAAGAAAGCAATGAATGAGGAATATGAATCAATCATTAAGAACAATACTTGGGATCTAGTAAAGCTTCCTAATGATAAACAACCCATAGGTTGGAGATGGTTATTTAAGTTGAAATTTATAGCAGATGGGTCTATTGATAAGCATAAATCAAGGTTGGTGGCAAAGGGATATTCCCAGATATAAGGTATTGATTTTGAGGAAACATTTGCCCCTATTGCAAAATTAAATACCATCAGAATGATTATTGCTTTAGCCCCTAAGCATCATTGGAAAATACATCAATTAGATGTTAAATCTGATTTCTTAAATGGTGGTTTAAAAGAAGAAGTATATTTAGTATAGCCTGAAGGGTTTATTAAGAAGGGAGAAGAACACCTAGTATGTAGATTAAAGAAAGCTTTATATGGTTTAAAGCAGGCACCTAGATCCTGGTACGAAAAAATTGATTCTTTTTTCCTCATGCATGGTTATGAAAGGAGCAAAAATTATCCCAATTATATAATGTGTTTAATAATGAAGGACAGATAATGGTGATTTCTTTATATGTAGATGATTTGATAATAACAGGAAGTGCAGATAATCTCATTGAAGAAATCAAACAACAATTATCAAAGAAATTTGAGATGAAGGACCTTGAAAAATGCAATATTGTTTGGGTCTAGAAGTTTGGAGAGATTCAAGCCAAACTTTCTTGTCCCAGGGTAAGTATGCAAAGAGTCTGTTGTCCAGGTTCAAAATGGATGAGTGTAAGGTTGCAGTTGTACCTTTACAGCACAACAGCAAACTTCAGATGAATGATGGTTCGAAATATGCAGATGCAACATTGTACAGACAATTGGTTGGTAGTCTTATTTATTTGACTACAACAAGACCAGGTTTAGCTTATGCAGTGAGTGTTTTGATTCAGTTTATGAGTCAACCCCATGACAGTCATTGGAGTGCAACGAGAGGAGTGTTAAGGTACCTGTAAGGAACATCAGACTTTGGTATTTTGTATTCTGACTCATTTGATGTTAAGTTGACAAGTTATACACACTCAGATTGGGCGGGAAATCTAGATGACAGAAGATCAATTACAGGTTACGCCTTCAACATTGGTTCTGGGGTCATCTCTTGGTGTAGTTAGAAGCAGCATATTGTTGCTTTATCCTCAGCAGAAGAAGAATATCAAGCCATGTGTGCAGCGACATGTGAGGCAGTTTGGTTGCGTAGACTTGTCCAAGATGCAGGGGGAGAGTAGACAGAAGCTACGATCATTAATTGCGACAATCAGAGTTCCATCAAACTGGCTTACAATCCCATTTTTCATAAAAACACTAAGCACATCGACACTCAATTTCATTTTGTTAGGGAAAAAGTGCATTCCAAAGAGATTTATGTAGAGTATTGTAATTCTTGTGATAATATGGCTGATATATTCACTAAGCCTCTAGGAAGATTGAAGTTTGATTTGTTTAGGGATACATTAGGTGTGTTTAAAAATCTCTTTCTCCATTAAGGGGGGATTGTTAGAAATTAATGGAGATTAGGTATTTGGTTACGTAGTTGTAATTTTTTTTTTAATTAGATATTCAGTTCCTATCATTTAGGAATTTGTTCTACCAAATGTATCTATTTAATCATTGGAGTTTAATGAGAAACCTCAAGCGGGTGCATTTGCTTGTAGGAGCTCTTGGCGATCTGCACCTGTGAGCTCCTGTGTTGTTTGCGAAATTTCATGTCTTCAATCTGCAACTGTTGACATAGGATAGATGGGAAAGATAATATTTGGTTCTAATCATAGATAATCTAGAGGATCTAATGAAGGCCTCTTTCGATGAGTCAGGGCTTGCACTATTCCTTCCAATGTGTTAGTAGAAATTTAGAAGAATTATCGTGACGAAACGTCTAAGCTAGAGTGAAAGATAGATTTATATTTACTAGGTGTCATGCAGCATATTTGTTAGGATTTGGGTTCTTAAATTATGCAGCAAATTTTAGTATTCAATGCAATACTTTTTGATTCCTAAAAAATGCTTTTATTTTATTATATACATTAGATTGAACTTGTCGAAGTGGATGAGTTCTTCTCCAACAAATTGATATTTGCAAGAGTAAGGATCCACCGAAGAATCTCTTTAGTAATAACTATAAATCAAGTTTTGTGAATTGTAGTGATTTAAGCTACTCAAAAACATAACTTGTGAGTGATATAAGTTAGTTTCCATGAACTTTTCCCAACTTTGTCTCTCCATAATTTATCAAAAGTCTTTTCCTTCTCTTTAGTAAATTGAAACATAAGTGAGATGAATTAAATTATTAGATTAAAAAACAATCAACCCCATACTAACATATTATCACCATAATTTATCATAAGTTATAACGCTTAATCAAAATTATCTTACAAGTTATTTCTAGCCACCTAACTCTACAACGATAGATGGTATATAAAATTTAAAAATAATTCAAACCAAACCCTCCATGTAAACCACCCTATAAATATTAAATGCAGTGTAGCCGAGTGGCTGCTGTTATGGCCCACTGCCCACTGAATAAACATGGCCTATCTTATCTTGTAGCGGACGTGGAGTAATAGATAAGCATTGGCCTTTTTATCGGCAGGAAAAGCTTCTACGAAAAGTTGAGACTCTTGGTTTTGCATTACATCATCACTTGCCTCATGAAAAGTATGCATATTGATGATGATTGTCAGAAGATGCCTTGCGTCATGCCTTACGGATTGCTCGTCTCATAAAAGGCATGCAGATTACTCTACGGGCTTCCGTTCGAATGAACGCATCATGCTACGGGATCTCTAGGTACAAACCGTTTAAGTTGTTAAAATTTGGTGATAAAGAAATTTAAAGAGACTTTCTACTTATTTGGAAATTTAATTTAATTTTTAATGATTTTACCGTGTTAAGATGTGGTGATGTAGAAAGTTACTTGAATTTTTATTTAATTAAAATTTAAGTCAAATTGAATGAAAAAGTTTATTTTTATTCAAAACAATTTTTAGATGTAAAAGAAATAAATATAATAGAGTTATGGAAAAGGAGAATTAATTTAAAAACATTTTCTCAATATTAAAATTTTTTGACAAAACTTTTAAGTTGTATATATTTTTATTACAAGGTTTATTTCATTGTTGTTTTACACAAAACAACTAACCGAAAGGGGAATATCTACCATTCATCAATTTACTATGCAACATGTGACATGGAAGTTAATTAGAACTTAAACACTATGGCGTCTATTTCCTCTTCATCCAAAAACTAATGATTTTTCATAAAATTGGGAATGAGGGACGATGTTTCTTTAGAAAGGGTATCTGTTTGTAGGTTTTAACCCTGTACAAAAATTACCTGCAAACAAATTTATAAAACAAAAAAAAATACAATGGCGAGAACATAAAACAAATATACACGAAGATTTTCCCCTTGATCCCAAAATGTGTACTAGCAAATTGATCTTTTATTGTATTCCTTTTAGTATTACAATACATATATATACATGTCGAAACATTCATAAACCCCAATCCATAACCGTTGATTAGAACATAACTGTAGTTCCCTTGACTGGATCTACAAAACACAATGGAAAAAAAACTAGCATGCCCAAAACCACGTGCAAAACCCATGCACAAAACCATGAGTAGGTTCGTCCATCATCTTGGGGCTTGCCCCCCATCTTTAGGTCTGCCCAACTATTATTGGATCGACATAAAAAAAAAAATTGGGCTCAGTCGTGGAAAGAATATAAAACATACCCAACATTCTCCCGCTTGTTGTTTTCTTTCCACATAGGGATTCACATGAGAGCTTAGTCATTTCTCTAGGCTCGCAATGCCCATCATTTCTGTACACCAAGAAAAAAATTTAGTGCTCATAGACTTTGTCAATGCATACACAACATTCTTCAGAGTGTCCACCTTTACCAACAACACCATTTTGTCCTCAACCATATCCCTCACAAAGTGATACTGTTTTAGGTCCCTATGTTACTAGTTTAGTCCCTTATTGTTATTGTTGTACCCCTGTAACCCCAACACTACAAGGAAAAGACTCTCTAGCGGAGGTTATAAAGGAGGTTTTTAGTGTTATAAAATTGGCCAAAATTGTCAAAAAAACATATGCTACCACATTTGTTTCTGGTAACGGAGGTTTTGGCAAAGCTTTTAACGGAAATTCAACACAACTAAAAAAAAATGGGCGGCCGGAGGTTATTGCGGATGTTTTTTCATCGGTGCTCTTATCAGTTTTTAACGCACCGATGCGTATCGGTAGACAGTGCACCGGGGCAGTCGAAGGAGAATGCATCGGGCCGTTAAGGAAAATAACAGCACCGCGCCTAGTGTTGGTGATACAATGCACGGGGCCATTCTAATTAGTCTTGGGATTTGAGCGGTGCCCATAGGTCATATCAACGCACCAGTGTGTATGCTTATATAAACGCCCCAGTGCATTTTATCACACAAATGCACTGAGGTTTATAATTGTTATCAGTATTCGTGTAGTGCAAATATGTCATACAAATGCACCGGTGCTTATCGACACATAAACGCTCCAGTGCGTACTATCACACAAATTTACCGAGATTTGTAATTGTTATCAGTATTCATGTGGTGCCTATTGGTCATCCAAATGAACCAGTGCGTATAGACAGAAAAAATGCCCCGGTGCATAGTATCACAGAAATGCACTGCAATTTATAATTGGTATCAGTATTCGTGCAGTGCTCATAGGTGGTAAAATGACACCGGTGCGTATAGATACATAAGCGCACTGGAGCGCTGTACCAAACAAACACCTCGATATTTTTAACTGGTTTTGGTATTTGTGCAGTCCCGATAGGTAGTAAAAACGCACCAATGCGCTTAATAATACAAGCACACTGGTTTTCAATTTGTATTTTTTAGAAACATCGACCTGTGGCAGTGCAATTATTGTGATTGTTTTAAATTCATTATTCATCAAAAATCGAAACATATTATAACAATATTCATATTAATTAAATTTTTATTAATGGATTTGAATGTGATGTTTAGATGAATTTTTTATATCATCTCATAATTATTGTGGTTTTTTAAAATTCATTATTCATCAAAAGTCGACACATATATATGCTATAACAATATTCATATGAATTAAATTTTTATTACTGCATTTGAGAACGACAATGGAGAATGCAATAGCAACAATAGAGAACACAATAGAATAAATTAAAACATTTTATTATTATTATTATTATATATATATATATATATATATATATATATATATGAATAAGACATTCTTTGTCATACAAAATGGGACAGTTATTGGTATCCCTTTATCTTTCAATTGGGACACTATGTCCATTACATTAAAGAAAATGTCTGATTTCACAGACATTTTTTCCAAAAATAGTACAACGCCTTGCTTTTATATCCAAACATAGTGATCACCATTCTTCGCTTGAACTTCTATCACTGCTAGAGCTACTTCCATGACTTGGGTTATTTTCAAAAAAATTTGGTTCACGACGTTGATTGTTTTCTTCTTCTTCACCTTCTTCCATCTACAAACATAAAAGTAAACTGTAATGAGTGTATATACATTGGTGAGAATAATGAAAATTGCAATATTAACTAATATACATCAATGTAAATTGAAAAGAAATGACATACCAATGCAACAATTGACTCATAAACTATACACATTCTTTCAAAACCATGTAACATGCCATCTTTCAAGATTTTATTTGTTGGCGCAGTGCCATACTTTGTTTCTTGCAAGTTTTATACCCCATAAGAAATCATATATTTAATATAAAAGATTTATTTTTTCTATTAATTATAGACGGAGCTACGTAAAACAAGATCGATAGATGCTTACAAATTCCACAATTAAGTTCTGATATGCCAAAATATATGCACAACCCATATTTAAACTAATTTCAATCAATTCCTCTGATGGTTCTTCTTTGTATGTTAGCACCTGTTTGGAGAGATTCAATGATGATTTTTGTAAAACAACTTAAAAATACAAAAATGAAATCTAGTTAAGTTGGTATAAGGAAATAACAATTACTCACAAACTTAGATATCAATCTTTTTCTTCCTTGTTGTCCTGTTTTATGTGTTGAATGGGTTCCATTTTCTTTTCTTTTCTGCAAGAAAATACTTGAAAATTAATATTTAATGCTAAATTGTTTATTCATTTTACCTAATGATCAAAAAATTCAATGGTTACATATTACATTTGAAGCACGTTGTTGTTGAGATGGCTCCTCCGGCAATGCAATTTTGTCCATTTCTTTGACCATCTCCTTGTACGCCTTTTTAGACATTCCTGCTGGCATATTTCTGATATCAGCTCGTTCATCTTTTGAGATTTTCATAATCTTCCTGAAAATGTAACATGACAATAAACTATTTAGTTTTTTTATTGATATATGAAAAGTAAGTATAACAAAAGTGATATTTATAAATAATTCTAGACAAACATCTAAAGGAATATTACTTTTTCATTCCTTCTTTTTTGTTGTTGTATGTTTTTGCTATTAAAAGTCTGACATGTCTCATTGACCAATTCTCTGGAAACTGTTCCTGTAGTTTACATAAAATCTGGTTCTTGGAATCATTGGATTGGTTTTTGTATTTTAATTGGAAAAAACATCTATACATTCATTCCACTAGATCCCTCAAAGGTTTGTAAAAGTTTTTCCCTCTTTCGTTAACCTCCAACACCACTCCAGATGAGCTAAGGAGCAATTCATTTTCATTTGCATATTCTATTGTTTTTCTTTTCTTAGAACAACATTCATTTTCTGAGTTGTTGATCACTGTAGAACATTAAACAGAGGTGAATTAATAGAATTTTTCACACATGTTATCTAATAATTTTAACTATATTATTAATGAAAACTAAAAAAAGAAACTCATATTGGATTGATAGTATTTTTTCATTCACCTGATTCATCTTTTTGCAATTTTTCCATCAAGCTTATTGCTCTTCTGGTCCTAGATCAGAAATAATCTTATCGAGCTTCATCATTTTGTGGCTCTGCATGATACACATTAAACAATACATATTATTTAAACTTACATATAGTTCAAAAATAATTTTTTTGTAAAAAAATTACAAATAACTTGCTTTTTTTTCTTTTCTTGATGTGTTATCAGTATTTTTGTTACTTGATCTCTTATCAGTCATTTCTTTAACAATATCAAACCTGTATCATATCAGTCAATAATATATTTTTAAATAAACTGTCAACTTCTCAATTAAAAAAAAAAAATCTCAAAAAACCGGTGTGCCATTCATGGTGAATGCACCGACGTCAGTGCGTGTATGTCTTTCCCATGCACCGCAAAAACATTATAATACATTGTATGGTGCTCTACGTCAATAAGAAGCGCCGATGCTTTACATGTCAATGACCACACTGGTTAATCATCATAAAAATAATAAAAATCGTCCAGTGTTAGTTTTTTTAGCATAAATCGGTGTTATATTTTACATATGGCGCATCGTTAAAAAAATCTTATTTTTTCACATTACTTATCTGATGCTCTTGTAAATAATAGAGCACTGGTGCGCTAACTTACATAGGGCACACCGGTAAAAAATCTGTTTTTTTTTTTTTTAAATCATTCCAAGTCCCACATGGATTAGGATACGACTATGCTAATCATCCCATTGGTTGCATGTCTTAGGTCTATATTTAGCAATACAAAACCTATAAATCTAAATTGAAAATTCATAATTCTGAATCACAAAAAGAAGAAGAAGAAAGGGGAGAAACAAAAAGAAAGTAAGGTTTGTATTTTTTGAAAGAAAAAAAAAATTCTGAAACTGAACGTTTGTGGTGTGTCATAATGAAATAGTGCACTGGCTGCATATTTTTCTAATTTTTTATGACAGTACTTTCGCGGTGCGCTGTGATAACAGAGCACCCCGGTGCACTCTTTTAGAAAAGACACACCGAATTTTTTTTCTTTTTCTTTTTTTTTATTTACGCAAGAGCGGACATGGATTGGGATCTGACTATGTAGGTCAACCCGTTCATTGGATGTCTTAGGTTTATATTTAGCAATATAAACCCTATAAATATAAATTGAAAAGCCCTAATTTTGAAATCACAGCAAGTGGGAGAAGACAGTGCAGAAACAAAAATAATGTAGGGTATGTCTGTAAAATGGTTTTTTTTTCAAAACAGCACGTTGTGTGGTGCGCCATAATCGCACTGATAAAAACATAATTTGTTTTTTAATTTTTTTATCACTGTACTTGCGCAGTGCGCTTGTATAACAGAGCGCACCGGTGCGCTATGTTACGAAGGGGGCACCAACGAAAAAAAATGTATTTTTTTAAGATTGACGCAAAGGCTGACATGGATTGAGATCTGACTATGCAGATCCTTACATTGGTTGTATTTCTTATGCTTAGGGTTTGTTTGTAAAATGGTTTTTTTCCAAAACAATACGTTTTGCAGTGCTCCATAATGTAATAGTGCACCGGTGCCATATGTTACAAATGGCGCACTCATAAAAGCATATTTTGTTTTTTTTTTTTTTTTTTACCATTGTACTTCAGCGGTGTGTTGGTATAACCAAGCGCACCGGTGCGCAACGTTATGCAGGGTGCACTGGCGAAAAAAAAATTGTATTTTTTTAAAGATTGACGCAAAGGCCAACATGGATTGGGATCCGACTATGCAAGTCGTCCCGTGGGTCGGATTTCTCATGAGTACAGAAACCATATAATTCTAAATTGAAAAGAAAGAGGGAGAAAAAATGGCAGAAACAAAAATAATCTAGGATTTTGTTTCTAAAAATTGATTTATTTTTTTATTTTTGTTTTTGAAAATTGCAGAAAAGGTAAAAAATTGCAGAAACAAAAAGTTGAAAAAACAAAAAGATTTGATTTTGTATTTTACTTCATGAAAAACTAGAGAAAAAATAAAATAAAACAATAGACTTTGATTTCTTATTTCGCTGCATAAAAAACACTGCAAAAAAAAATACAAAAAAACAATAAACCTTACGTCGTTTAAAATTCTATGGTACAGGGTTTGAATTACCAGAGGTTTGGAATTCGGATTGTCTGAATACATTTTTTCAAACGTATTTCTCTGCTCCACAATGCTCTCGTGCTCTGTTTGCTCCAGGTATGTATCGTGCAAATCTCTGGCTGAATTTTTTTGCAAAAATAGTGAAATAATGAAAAGTGTTTAGCATTTAAAGAAATGTTTTATGAAATTATATTTTCGAAAATATTTTTCCGCCTAATTTTCAATTTACCACTTTTTTTTCACTTATATAAAATAGGGTTGCGCTTTTTTTTATTGCGGTTATTCGTTTACTGGTGTGTCGTTTAATCGAACCGCACCGATGCTACTTGTTACAAAAGTGCACCGATGTGAAAAATAAAGAACTAGCCGGTACGGTTATTTGAACAGTACGCACTGGAATTAAATTTAGGTTTGTGCACCAAATTTTACTGTTGATTTGCTCAAATTTAGGGAGAAAATATCATATATTATATGAAATGGACAATTCTTCAAAATCCAGCTCGTTCTATAACATTTCTCAAAGTCCATCGCGAAGTTCTCCCTATCCATGTGGAGACGTAATATTTACTTCAGATTTGTTTTATTTTTCCACTATCTAATTGAATTTATGTATGTTTTTTATCCATGTAGTCAATCATGCACAACTTAATTAAATTTATAATGTATACAAATTTTAAAGTTCATGCAGATTCATCATCGAGTTCAGATGCACAAAATTGTATTCAAATTACTGCTTGAAAACATCAAAAGTTCTTATCAGGAGCTACACATCGCAAGACGCATTTCGTAGATGAAAATGGACAGCCGCTTCACCCTGCCAATTGCAACAATATTGCATCTTCTAGCCACAATCCTAGGACAATGATGGTAATTATAATTATAATTTTTTGGTATATATATTGATTAATATGTAATTATTTCAACGTCAAACCAATTTATAATCATGCTATATTGTCAACGTGGTTACTAATTGATATCATAATATTTTGTACTAATAATGTTCAATTTTTTTTTTTAATTATTAGGATTCTAGTGATGATGAATGACCTACCTACCATCTTCCATTGCACCCCACGACAATGTCAAATCGAGAGAAGACTGAATTAAGAGAAAAAATCGGAGAGGAACGATACCAAGAATGGTTGAATCAACCACCGATTCAATTCCCGCTATGTCCAGATTCACCAATTAGAAATGACTACAGCAAATAGTAGTTCTTCACAAGCTGGCAATGGAGACAATCAAATAGAGGTTTGCATGGATGATTACTTAAGGGATACGACTGCCATGGAGACAATGTTGTTAGATGCATTCCAAAATGATGATCAGCTAGGGTATGATGCTCATAACGCTGACAACTTTTTCAAAAGCCTTAAATTTACTTCCACCGCCCCTCTCTTTGGACCCAACGGTCAGTCAAATTCTACCCGGTTGGGGACAATGATGTTACTGTACAACTTGAAAGTAAATTTTGGCTTGTCGAATGCATGTTTCTAGGAACTTTCAAGGTAAGTTACCATAAAATACTTCCCTTATATAAATTTGAAATATAATCAGTACACTGAAATGAACATTACAAATGTTAAATTTTATGAACGTTAATAATTATATCGACATTAATGTACATTTATTAACATATTTTTCCATGATCACCAACTACAGGTTATTCAAAGATAAGGTTCTTCAGAGTGATAATGTCTTGCTCGGTAGCTGCGAAGAGGCAAAAAAATTGTTGAAAATGTTGGGTGTTGAGTACATATCATATCATGCATGTCCAAATGATTGTATTATATATAGAGGATAATATGCAGACAAAGAGATGTGTTTGAAATGTGGGCATGAAAAGTATGATAAATAAAAAAAGAAGGGTAAATCACGTACTAGTCCTCCTTTTAAGATATTGAGGCACATGCCTATAATCCCAAGGATTCAAAGGCTCTTTCATGGTTGAAATTGCATGGCCATTTTAATCTTCTAAGAGTACATATAATGTCAAAAGCGTGATTTTATTATTTTTTATATTAATAAATCTTATCCCATGCGGTGATCATAAAACATAACTAATTTTGTATATTATTGCACATTTTTATAACTTTGCAGTGTTATTATCCTTTGTTTGTGCATGGGTGTGTGAAACATGAATTCCCTCAAGACCTAGGATGTGTCATATCTAAATTATCTGCATTTTTACGTTGGATCATGTCAAAGGAGATTCATGTGGCTAGCATTCCACGGTGGCGTCAAGAGATAGTTGAGATTGTTTGTATGTTTGAGAAGGAACTTCCGACAAGTTTCATGGATTTATAGGTTCATCTTCTAATCCACCTGGTAGATGAGGTTGAATTATTTGGGGTTGTTTCTTGTCGTTGGATGTTCTTCTTAGAGAGGTACATGAAGAAATTGAAAGGTTTTGTTCGACAAAGGGAAAAACCCGAGGGTTCTATGGCAGAGGAGTACATATCGTATGAGTCTTTCTACTATTCCAGTGAGTACATCAAGCAGATTGACAACAGACCAAGTGCGGTGATTTGGGGTGATGAATTGGATGAAGACAAAAGGGAAGGAGAGTTGCTCCAAACAAGTGGGAAAAAGCGCTTGATAAAGAGTAAGCGACTTATAATTTTTCAAATTTACAAAAAGTAATTAATATTCATGTTGAACTTCGATATAATGTATATTTTGATCTCTAAGTACTATATAATGTTGGTTTGATTTAATCAGCGAATGCAAAAATTGAAGCAATCAATAAATTCATTCTTTACAATTCTGAAGCGACACAACTGTGGGTCGCATTGTACGAAAAAAAAAGAATGAAATGTGATAGTGACAAGAACGAATTTAAATGGTTGAATGGTAGAAGTGTGCCTTATCCCAATCATTTAAAAGAAAATATGCCAAAAATATGCCCCAACAGTTGGGGTGCTGACCAAGTCAGAGAGAAATATGGTGCTATCGGTCATTACCCGCGTGCTGAAGAGGATACGCTAAAAGTAGGAATTGGGTGTAGCAACTCGGTAATAATTTATATGTAAATTTGAAACTTATACTAAGACATATACATTTCATATTTTAACTGTTGGATTATTATTTATAGGACACATGACACTTATATGATTTTTTAAACTTTTTTATAATAGGTGCATTTGTTCCCATCTATGTGGGCATATGGACAACATTTTCGCACAGAAAATGCCGATGCTAGAAACATCACACAAGATTGTGGAGTGGAAGTCAAGTTCGATCAATCTAGTCGATCTAGCCACCGTGATTAACAACTAGTAAGAGGGATGTTAGGTTATGTCAGAAATATACAAGAGATCATTGAAGTGGATTTTTCTTCTTTCCAATGTGTTATTTTTAGGTGCAAGTGGTGGGACACCTTTGATCGGAATAATGTAAAGGAAGATTGCGATAGTAGGCTGATATGTATCAACTCTAGAAAGATGTGGGATGAAGCTAAGGAGCCCTATGTTTTCCCTAAACACTGCAACTAGGTGTTTTTCTACCCAGATGTGTTGGATAGGGATTGGTGGTTCGTATTGACACATGACCCTAGATCAAAACATATTTTTGAGAACAATAGTGTTATCATGCCATACGAGCTAGAAGATAATGAGGGTGATCATGAGAACCGAGAGTGATATGGTACAATATGTGTTATTTCATCAATATTTATACTTTTTAAGATGAGTTTTTCGAAATATTAATGTAATATGCATTTTGAATTAATTGGTAATTTGCATTGTGTTAATGTTAAAATCAATAATTCACTTGATAATTTGGTATTATGTACTTGATCTCAAAAACAATGGCGTACTGTATAAATTAATTCTTTTTTTGTATCTAAGATCATAATAAAATAACGATAATTCTAATTAAGTACAGGAATTTATTTGCATTATTTTCTAAATTTCCTTATGTTACGATAAATCATATTATTCTATATTTATTATTTTACAATTATTTAAAATTTACAAATTTACAAATTTAAAAATTTTAATAAATTCATTTCACATTAATACAATTAAAATTTTACAAATATTTTACATACAATTACAATTATAATTAAAATTAGAATTAGAATTATTAGAATTACAATTACAATTTTACAATTTCACGTACAATAACAATTTTAGAATTTTACATATATACAATTACAATTTTACAAATTAAAAAATTACAATTACAATTACAATTTTAGAAATTTACATATATATCATTACAATTACAATTTTAGAATTTTAAATACAATTAGAGATACAAATATTTCAAATTTACAATATCATGATCATTTGGTATTTATAAATTAATTAATAAACATCACGTTCATGATAAGCATCGTACAAACATCATATTTGACTAAAAAACACATTCAAAATCGCTAACTGCATCATCGTGATCATGATCATCTAGCAAAACATAATTAACATTATATATTAACATCATCAGTACAACACAAACATCAAATATACATCTCATGCTATCACATACACATCTATCTACAAGCTGCACATTAAATGAACATTTCTAACATGACCTAACAACATACACATAATCATGATCACCAACATGTAAATTAAGTACAACTGCAAAATGAACATAAAATACATGGACCATATCCATATATATATATATATATATAACTGAATAATGTTAAAAATATACAACTGTAATATAAATGTCATGGATCAGCCGATGATCGAGCCTCATCTCCATGAATGACCGCCGGTAGATTTCACCGGGAGGTTCATGCAGTCAACATAGCAGGTTAGTGCGTGAATGACCGCGAGATGTCACTGTACGACGACAGGCCTCGGTGCATCGCTCCATCGCGGCCGCGCTCGCTACGTAACAACATGCAGGTGCCACCTTTCCCGCCGCAGAAAGTATGTCGTATTTGCGATAGCGCCAGACCGTCATCACAGTTGTGCATGCTCAAAGATGCCTCTCCACATTTGTAAGAGCTCATCACTTCCGCCTATATCCTCAAAATTAGTGCGTATGCCCACCTCAACAAACAACGCAAATGAGCTCGTTGCCCAAACTCCACCCCATATCTAGCATCACCTCGACATTTCGACCAGTGCTTGGCACCAGTGAGCGTGTGTCTCCGACATGCACCGGCCTCCCACCGATCCTTGGAACATCTCGGGTATCATGCCCTCTACATCCTCATTAAGATTCACAATCGATTCGTGATGGCAGAAAGTGCATCCCTGCACCATCATAAGAGCTAATGTCCGCAAAATATATATTGTGCACACGAAACACACAGACAATTTCCCTAATACACAATTTAACAGTTAAAGAAAAATGTTAGAACAATTTAAATAAAACAATAATATTACTCCCTATCATCCTGCAGCTCATCATGTAGAAGTGTATGTTGTCACACCTCGCCAATCCAATCCCACACATAAGGACAGGGGACCATAATGAAGGGATGCTCAAAAACATTGGCTGGTCAAATCCCACGCATCATCTAATATCCTCGTGCGGAAACACAGAGTCTCCTCCCCATAGGCACTCATCTACCACATATGCGTACGAGCTCAAAGACTCAAGCCCACGAGGCTTCCGAAGAATAAGGCCTCGCTCAGTGAAACCTCTCAAAAAATAAACAAAAAAGCTTCCGAAGCAAAAGGGAAGTCGACCCTCCATTGTGCATGAGCACCACATTCATATCTAATTTTCTATATGCACAATCGCCATTAAAAATGGCAAAACTTCGCCTCCGGGAAGGTCGTGGTCACGAGGTAAGGAATCAACGACAATATAAAGAGTCAGAAACTTAATGCAGTTGCCTACATCAATCGTGTTGTTGTACAAAATGGTCGAAATGATAAGTGAGAGACACTGGACCTCCTCATGACCAAACGCACCCTATATGGCTAGTATAGTCCCTTATTGTTGTTAGTGTAACCCCCTTATTGTTATTATTGTACCCTTGTAACCCCCATTTTTTATTATTGTGGCCTTAAATTATTTTTGTTAGGTTGGCTAGGATTACATTGTGGCCCACTAGGATTACATTATGGCCCCAAGTGACCTCATACATAGAAAGGAGGCTTTTGCAAATTGTACCATCCAAGAACTGTTCATTTATGTAATGCATTGAACGTTTCCTCAAGCCAGCTTTATTTTCGCGCTTGATATCTCTCTCTTCTATTTTTCGAGCCGGTTACGTCAACATTTGCGTACGCAGAGCTTTGGATTCTAGGTTTTCGCTGCACCCAAACAAAGTCACACGTGGCACTTTGCGCGATAACGTTTTTTTCTGCGATGTTTCGTGGTCGAAATTTTTAGGTGCGAAGATGAAATCCCGAGGAAGACTTTGTCTTAAACATTTCAGCAGCTTGGTTCACAATATGTTCGGAGATATGATCCTGGTGAAGTTAGGTTCCTCGTGCTCCCTAAATAGGTCATCGTGGCATTTGTGCACTATAAATTTTTTTTCTACGAATGTTCAGTAACTCTAAAATTCATATGAAACTCCAGAGGAAATTTGTCAAAAACTTTCAGAGCTTGTACCGCAATGTTACTTTTGAGAGCATATGCATCCGGGGAAGGCAGAGCGTTTCTTGCCCCTAAATTCGTATCTCAAAGAGTATGATCGTGGGGAAAATTTTCAATAACTTCTCTCTCCCGGCATCGGATTGGAGTGCCGTAGAAATTTCGTCGCAAGTACACAGAACGTAGTTTCTTGGCCATCAATTCAGCAGACAAAGGAAGAAACAAAGTTGACACGTGGCAATTACATATGTTCGCTTTCATCGAACCATGTACCCATAATTAGGCTCACGGGAGATTGACACAACTTTGTCTTTGGAGAATCCAAATCAAAGTCGACACCGTGGCATTCAAAGAGAATTCCGCAGGACTACTGCACATGGACTCTCTGGGATATTGAAGATCTCATAATCACAGCAGAAAATACAATTTTCAACATCGAGCTCCTCAAAGAAAAGTAAAAGGTGTGGCTTTTTTCTCCTACTCGCATAAGTTCCTGCTCTCAAGAACCGAAGTTGAATTGATTCCAAGGCACATTGAAGCATTTTTGCCAGCAATGGGGTCTGATCATGCATCCAAAAAATAATTCCATACCCATTAAGCTCGTAAAAGCTATACTGCGACGCATGAGGAGGAAGAACAGCACATGAGATATCAAAATTACGTGCACCAGGTGCAACAGCCTCAATTCAACGAAGAGCAACGAAGATGTACACAGATGGCTTTAAAAGAAAAATGGAGGCTAATTCTGATGGTTTTAAGGATCAGACACAACTCTATTATGGATGATAAAGAAAGTGGAATATCACAATGAGCATCAACAACAAGTTTCTCCAACTCTCAAAGGATAACCCAAATGGTGTGCAAAATGAAATGAAACACAACCGTGAAGATCAATATCACATTTCGAAAGGAAGTTCTTACGAAGGCCACAAAAACAAGAACTCGACAAGTACAATCAATTTCAAATTATCTCAAAGCGCAAGTGGAAGAAATTTCCGTAGAAGATTCCACATGGCGACGATGAGGATTCTTATACGTACATCAAGAACAATCAAGCGCAGAGGACAACACTGAAGGAGAGGGGTGCAAAGAGAATCCCTACATGGCTAGTATAGTCCCTTTATTGCTGCCAGGTGTAACCTCTTATTGTTATTATTAGAACCTCGTAAATCTCCATTTTGCTATTAGTTGTGTCTTTTACTATTATTGTTAGGTCGTGCTAGGATTACATTGCGTCACTAGGATTACATTATGTGGCGTGGACTCCTACATATAGAAAGGAGGTTTTGTAAATTATATCATCCAAAAATTGTTCACTTTATGTAATGTATTTGGAGGCTGCGTCCTCGAAGTGGCTTTATTTTCTACAGGCGTTGACACTCTCTTCTATTTTTGGAGTCAAGTTACACGTCAATCTACCCCCACATATGCACACGTGTCTTCGCAGACCTGCCCACAAGGCTTTTTAAGAAAATAAAGGCCCTGCCTGCGGAAAACCTCTCAAAAACAAACAAAAAGCTAAGCAAAAAGGGAAGTTGACCCTCCGTGCATGAGCAGCACCATATCTATCTAATGCCATATGCAGGCGAACTCATAAAAATGGCGTACTCACCCGACGATGTCGGGTCACGTTGTAGTAAAGAATCAACATAATATAAAAGCTAGAAACTAGTGCGTTGCTCTATCACTAGTGTTGTACAAAATGGTCGAAATGATAAGTGAGAGACAACGGACCTCTCATGACCAAACGCACCACACGTAACTAATATCCTCCTCGAGAGACTCCGAAAATATGAAGGATATGCAATCTATCCGTCCAATGTATTCTTAGGATGTAAACTAACTAACACCTCGCCACTACGCCTACCAGAACCCTCGAGAACGAGTAGAGAAAATCCACCTCTCCTTGCCGAAAGCCCTCGCAATAAAATATACATTCTCTTGGGTGTGTACCACCGGTCAATACCAATTCGGAAAGCTCCGTTGTTGGGCATTCCACCTTTGGATAAGATGCCCCAAAACCACTATGGGACTTTAGGGAAGTAGCCTCCTCACAGAACTTGAGGAGGCCTCACTCCGCTTTTAGGAGCCTTTCTCGCATCGCCGTAATAGCGAGGGTACCATCTCTCTCTCTCTCTTTCTTTCCTCCCACAAGCGAACCATGTTATATTGTTCGCTCGTTGTTGTTGTTGTTGCTCTTCTCTCTCCTCTTCACACTCGAATGATTGACATATTAAACACAAATTTTTAATTAAATGACACATGTATTTACAAACATACGTACATAAATATGAAAAATAAATAAAACAAGAATCGATGCGCTCAAAAACATAGCCATGCGCAAGAACGTGCGCGTCTCCGCCGCAGACGATGGACCCGCGTTACGTGCACATAATGACATAAAAGCACCGTGAGCGCAGTCCGCAAAAGTTACTTTTTGGGCCGCACCGTTCACTGCGTGTAAGTCAGTATGTCGTGTGCATGACTTCACTATACACCCCGTGCTTATAGTTAAGTCATCACACCACCTCCCCGCCACCACACACAGTCGTGACAGCGTGCTAGGTATCCCAGTGCACCGCTTCTTTGTCGCAAAACTTTACAATCACACGACGTACAGCGGAATTTCTCGAACCGCCGCGGATACACTTAGCACTGTTTCCAAGCAACAACCCGATCCGTTGACACTTTTCGTATTTATGGTTCCCGCGTCACTGAAAACTCACGGCCCTTGGTGATAATTTGGTCAACGACCGTGGCCGTGACAATGATTAGTCAACGCGTAAGTGGCTTTGGCAAATGACTCCAGACCACACTTTAAAAATTTTTTATTTAAAAATAACAGAGTGCCCGCGGCACCGCTTTTTGGAACCGGCAGATCTCTTCAAAGATCAAGAACCCAGGTACATGAGCCGCATTTGTTCGAGACGCACTGCCGCCGGCTAATTTTTAATGGTTATACTTTATTTTCAAAACTCTAATCCACTAAAAAGGTTTAATTATGGAAAAATAAGAAAATACATGTACATTTACTCTCGCCAAGGAGGACATTAGTCAGACAATTTTAAAAGAAAATTTGACCACTCGTTTTATAAAATTCAAGTTGGAGATCAGTGGCAATGTACAATGCTAGCATGCGGCAATAAGCGCAGGACCGCGGATGTCGCTATGGTTCAAGCAAGGATAACTTGCACCGGTGCATGAGAGCTCTACAACAACGACAAAAGTGAAAAATACAACTTTTTCGCCATAATTATTTAACTGCTCCTGCGATGGCAGCTTTTAAGCGTCGAGTACCCGTGGCGTTGTCTTAATGTCGCATCAGTGCTCTTTCTGTTTCTTTGTAGCGCTTTTTAGAGGCAATTGCTGCAAGGGGAATTTCATACCGCACCCCAAAGTACAAGTTAAGGCAGACGCTACCTAATTCAGACCTGTCCATGAACTAATGAATTTTTTATGGTGGCTGTAATTTTTTATTTAACCCTATTCTAGTGCGTGTCTTTTTAGCTATAGCAATCCAGACATCCCCTTGTATGCGCCGTCACCGGCTCTCTTCTATTTTTGTGCATCTTTAGAGGCACTGCTGGCGTAATCGTTATCTGCGACCGTGTTTCATAAAGAATATCAATCGCTGCATCCCGAGAATAATGTCCTGTGAACTCGCGATTTCTGCTATTTCGCTTTTTTGCGCCGTAAATTTTTTTAGGCTTTAACCCCTATTTTCTGCGCGATGGCGTTTTTACCGGAGTACCGTTACAAGGCGTTTCACATGCGCCACACGTTCTTTCGTTTCTGCTGCGCGCTTAGGAGGCACGGGCGTACATTAAAGCATCGGTGTTTCACAAGAATAAGGGACACATCTCGTAATAGCGTGTCCAACGCTATGCATTTCGTGGTGCGTGGTCAGAAATATTTAACCCGATTTATGTGCGCCGTGATTTTTGCGGAGTGACTTTGCAATCGTTTTTTATGCCGCATCGGGCTCTTTCTATTTTCGCAAGTTTTTAGGAGGCACCGGCGTAGCGTAGTTTTTTTAAAGCGATTTAATGCGTTTGCGCATCGCGACGCATCGCTAGGCCGCTCTTCGTGAACCAATGATTTCTCGCGTTTTTTGGCCATAATAATTAAAACCCTATTCGCGTGTGCGACATTTATGGGGACTCATGCATTTCCATCATTCCACCATGGGAATTTTTATGTTCCGCTTTTCGCCTATGCACGACGCGCGTTCACAGACTCGACACACTCGCTACGCGCCCGTGAACCAATGATTGGCAGTCGTCGTAATCTTTGCTTTGTCAAACCCTTCTGTGTGTGCGAATTTACAAGGATCTCAGCATTTTCTACCATTTGGCATCGGGACGTATAATTGTCGCACGCTTTTATAGGAGGCACATAGGTCGACGATATGACATGCACCCACGCGCTCGTCGAATTAAAAGCGCCAGGAGGGTGTGTGTTTCGAGGTGGACCGTTCTCGTGCCAATGTTTTATGCGTGCTTTTTTTGCCGTAATTTTTTTTATTTAACCATCCACCCGCGCGCGTTACAGAGGTGCGCCTACAGTTGCGTTTAATTTATTCCACATCGGGCAAGATATTCTAAGTGGCCGACATGTCGTTAAAGTCCACGGCTCTTAGAGAAATGCTGAAATCGCGTGTAAGGGAGTCGATCACGAACCGGCAGTTACTTTTTGTAATGTGCATCGGTGCTTTGTCATATTGAATGCACCACACAGGCGTAGGTTGACACAGAGCATCGGAAGAACAGCATCCGCAAAAACCCTCCGCTCGCCAACCCTCTCTAGGATCTCCGCTAGAAATGGGACGCAGTGTATTTTTCTCCGTGGGGTTCCTCAAAAACATCCACCAGAGGGTCTTTTCTGTAGTGTAATATTGTTATTATCGTGCTCTCATACATGCTGGTTGTTAGGTTTCAAGCTAGGATTATAATGTGGCCCAATGGAGTCCCATATATAGAAGGATGTTTTGGCTCATTTTGTATCATCCAATAAATATTCACTTATATGTTAGTGTATCGGAGGTTTCTCAAAGTGGTCGATCTCTAAGGTGTTGATCTTCTATTTTCTTCTTATTTTTTGGAGCCGCTCGTAGCACTGGTATCGTAACTTTGATTCTCATGGTTTTCCACTACTCCAAATGTTGACACGTGGCACGCCGTACAAAGTCAGCTCATTGAACTCAGTCCACAATTAGTCATTGAGATTGGGCACACCCTTTACCTTTGAAGAATCCAACCAGTGAGACTCCGTGAAATATAAAGAAGCCTCGTAGGGCCACTACCATCGAGCTGAATTTCAAACTTTCAAAAATCCGAAACACACACAGATAATTCGGGCTCAACATCGAGCTCTCAAAATCAACAAGAAGATGTATATTTTTTTTCGAATCATGATGAGTCTTCGCGCGTGAAAAATAGTTTGGATCGATTCGAAGGAATATTGTAGAATAGATATTAGTATTCGGTTATAAAATTCCCTAGAATTTCAACACCTACCGAGCCTTTAGAAGGCCATTACATAACTCACAAGATGAAGAATTGCAACACGACATGTCAAAATTACAAGAGAAAGGTGCACCAAATTTTGCCTTCGCAAAAGATAAAAAAATGAAATGGAATTTTCGAAGAAAGACGTGAAGCTAAGATGGAAGGCTTGAAGAAAGGCAGCAATAATATGGATGGTTTGGCGTGTTAGCATGGAAGCTAATATGGATGACACGAGAACACAACATGGAAAAACATGACGAATGATTCGAAATGCACACATGGAAGGTTTGGATAAAGTTGATACAGCTACTAATCGCCGAAAAGATAGCAGAGGAAACCTCAATGATGAAAATAAAAGCACTTTAATCGTGATTTGCAAACTCTAATGCGTCGGATAGATAGCACCACCATATTCCTAAAAGATGGCATAGGAGGAAGTTTGATGGAAAAGATCCCGAATACGGACACTTTTCAGAGATGGAGAAATATTTTGATCTCAATAATGTGATAAACACACAAAAGGTATGCATCGTAACTTTTCTATTTAGAACAAAATACATTTTGTAAAGGGTATAGATGGCTTTGATCCCACATTGTCGTTTCTTGTTGACTTTCACGTGAGGAAATGACAGCACACTATGAGGATGACAGGTAAAGCAACACACTTCTATTAGCCAATCGACAATCTCAAACAAAAGGGGTTCAGCACAGGAGCACATACTGCGGACTTCAAAAATTGAATACAAGGTAACCCATATTCCAGTAGGAACAACGGATTGATGTCATCATAGGGACTTTCCCGGAAGGGATAACATCCAACATGAAGTTCACATTTAGGAACCTGTATTCACTGGAAAAGGCATTCAAAGCCATGAAAGAAAGAACGTACACTATGGCGACAAGGAAGCTCACCACCACATACATATAAATATGGAAGTGTTGCTACTCTTAGACTTGACAAACCTACAAGGTTGACACCACAATAATTGGAAGAAAAAGAGAAAATGGCTTTGCCACGCCAGTGATAGAAAACACACTAAAGTTCATAAGCGTGCTGAGAATAAACAATATTTACACAGATTATGTAAGATGAAGAAGAAAATGAACAAGAACATTCAAAAGGAAGAGGACATGCACGTGAACCAACCCTAGAAGTGGAAGAAATGAGTTTGACCATATCGTGGTAATGTACAGCAGTGAATTACCACTTCTCAAACTCTCAAGATAGAAGGACATATCAAGAAGAAAGGTAATAGTGTTGATCGATTTCGTGAAAATTTCCACAATTTTATTCATTGTAAGGTAGCCAAGGAATTGAATTGTTTCCTTTCCACTCCAAAGACAAGAATGTCGAGTGATGGCTATGCGAATGGAGGAACCATAAACTTCATCTCGTAGAAATCCCATAATATCAAGCTCAACCATGAATATGTGCTGAATAGACCAATTCTTTTCTCTGTTCCAATGGGATGCAAAGGATGGTGTACCAGGAGTACAATGGTTACAATCTTTCGGATGGTAGCTGAATTTTCAAGAACTTTTTCTCAAATTTTTTCACACAGGAAGGAAGCTCGAATTTATAGGGTATCGCTGGGGCTTTCAGGAAAGATAATAAGCTCTAATGTCATGAGAGCTTCCGAAGAAAGAACACCCAGGTGTAATCGCACAATTATGCTCACTAGAAGTTCTGAAGCATCGAAGTGACTGTCATCTATTTTCCTCGTCAGAATCTTCAAAAAGTCTTCGACAATCATTCCAAGGTGTTTGACTCACCAAAGGACTCCCACCTATCCGTGATCATGATCATGCTATTCATTTGATTTCTAGGATGTGTTCCTCCAAACATTAGGCCTTATAGATATCCTCATGTCCAAAAGAGCTAAATTGAACGACAAGATTGCTATAAATAGCAGGGTCGGTACATAATTCAACCTATTCAAAGCTCTTTCTCTCCGCTTCAAAGTAGTATTGGTGCACAAGAAGGATGGATCATGGCGTGTGTCCGCATTACAGGGAGCTCAGTAAGCCCACCATTAAAGACAGATTTCCATTCTTGCGATTGATGAATAACTGGATGAATTACATGGAGCAATTTATTTTACCAAGTTGGATCTTTGTCTAGGGATATCATCAAATTCAGAATAAAGACTAAAGACATTCCAAAAACAACATTTTCGAACTCATGAGTCATACAGTGAATTTCTTTGGTCATGCCTTTTGCCTCGCCAATGCACCTTCTACATTTCTAACGGGTAGGTGAAATTTCCACTTTTCAAACCCTTTCCTTAGAAAATTTGTGCTAGTATCGATGACATACTAATCTCACAATGGTGTCTTGGAAGGGATCATGTTCAACATGTTGACAGGTGCTCAAACCATTACAGTAGGAGAAACAATTATATGAAAAGATATCCAAATGTTTCTTTGGGAGTACAAGAGGTGGAATATCCTGGTCATATCGTATCTCAAAATGGCGTTAAGCGTAAAGACCCTAACGCAAATTAAAGCCATTAAGGAATGTAAAATTCCCACAACCATAAAGCGTATCGTGAGGATTTCTCAAAGTTAACATGGTAGCCATCGTCAAATTTGTTAGAAATTATGGGACAATAGCAGCACTCTACCAACATTATTGAAGAAACGATGCATATTTCATGGACCTCCCACAACCAAGGCATTTGAACGTCTTAAAGAGGCAATGTGCCTAGCACTTTGCCTTAAAGCTATGCTGTACTTCACAAAAACCTTGTCGTGGAATGGGACAGTCCTCAAGAAATGGAATTGGTAAGTGTTGTTTTTAATGCAAGAAGGAAGACCACGTTGCTGAACTTCATCCAATCAAAGGGAAGTATTGTAGCAGTCACTTTATGAGAAGTGGAAATGTTAGGAATACTACATGGCACTAAAGAAATGAAGTGCCTCACTTAATGGGAAGACACACTTCAAGGTAAAGAAACCAATCATGGTAGTTCCCAACACTTTTTTGAAACAAAGAGTATCTTCAAAAGAGCGTGCTGAAAATGGGTCACAAAGTTGTTGCTATGAATTTGACATGACCTACAAAAAGGGAAGCTAAATGTTGCTGTGCATGCACTTCAAGAGAGAACAGGAAGAGGTAGCCAGTACTTTGTGCCATTTATGTTTATCCAACCGCATTGATGACCTGAAAGCAAAGGATGAATGGAAGAAGGAAGAACAAGTGTGACACTCATTCAAAATTTGCAAAGAAGATCCTCAGTACATCTAATACATTTAGTTGGAAAATGATTCCTTATGCACAAATACTCGCTATCTCTGTAAGAATTCCCTAAACAAAACAAAATATTTCCCTGGAATCGCACACTTCTCTTAGGAGCACACTCAAGATTTTTAAAAACTTACCAAGGTGGTGAAGAAAGAATTTTTTTGGGGATGGCCTGTACTTTCTGATATTTAGAAGTTTGTGGTGGAATTTTTGGTCGGTTAGCAAAATAAAGCCGAGACAAGGAAGACCCCGAGTTCTCTACAACTTATCCATTCCAAGTCAACATTGGAGGAGATTTCAATGGATTTTATCACAAAGCCATTTCCAAGTTCGAAGGAAAGATTTTACTATCGGTGGTAAGCCGATAGACATACCAAGTACACACACTTTTGTGCATTATCTCATCCATTTAAAGCAAGTACAATTTCTACTAAATTTATGGACACAATTCAAAAGCTACATGGAAACCCAAAGATTATTGTGAATGACTTACTGGAAATTTTTGGACAGAGTTATTTTCTTGTTTGGGTATTCAATTAGCTCATAGCTCATCTTATCATCCTCAATCCGATGGTCAAACTGAGATAGTGAATAAATTTTTGGAAGGATATCTTCGTTGTTTTCGTATCCTCGAGTAAACAAACACAATGGGTCAAGTGTTACCGCTCGCTCGTGGTATAACACTTCCTTCCATACTGCAGCAAAAATGACCCCATTTATGGCACTTTATGGATATCATCCACCGTCCATCACATCATTTTTAAGAGAAAATTCTAAGGTTCAAGAAGTGGGATATCACATCGACCATCAACAAGAAGTTCCCCAACTCTTAAACGATATCCTAAATTTGACACGAAATCGAATGAAATAACAGGAAGATCAACATCGCAATGCCGAGATGTTTTTGATGTAGGGAGACCGCGTATTTTTGACGAACCTACAACCTTACAAAAAATGTCCCCAAGCAAGCTAAGAAGGACATAAATTATCGCCAAAAGTACTATGGTCCTTACAAGGTATTGCAAAATATTGGTACTATGGCACACTGAGCTTCTGCTTCTTCGCAAGTGCATCTAGTTTTCCATGTTTCATGCTTGAAAGCAGGTTATAGTGAAAATATTTTCGCCTCAAACAATGTTGCCGTAAATTGACGAGGAAGGAAAAATCATATGTTGTAACAATGAAGTAGTCACGTAAAACAAGACGATGTGGCCTACGAAATCGACAAATTTTCAAAGTATCTCATTTCGCGTGGAAGGACTTTCCCCACCGAATATTTCTAAGCATGGGAGTGATGAGACTTTTAAGGCTGAAGCACCCCGCAGCTGACTCAAGCTGCTGGAGGAGCAACAATTATTTGAAAGGAGAGGCCATGTTAGTCCCTATATTACCAGTTTAGTCCCTTATTGTTATCGTTGTACCCCTTTAACCCCAATATTGTTATTATCGTGTCTCCCTTACATTATTGTCATAGGGTCGGCTAGGATTATATTGCTGCTCCAGCGGACTCCATATATAGAAGGATGATTTGGTCATTTGTATCATCCAAGAAATGTTCATTTATGTAATGTATTGGAGGTTTCTCCCTTGAAGTGGTTGATTTCTAAGGCATTGATCTCTCTTTTCTTCTATTTCTGGAGCTAGTTTCATAGCATACTGAACATCAATGTGCTTTTTCTTAGAATGATAAGAAAGGTTTTTTTCCAAGAAAATTACACCTTGACTGTCAGAGTCCATCCTTATAGCTCGTCTCTGATCTAGGTCTCCAACCCATTCTGCATCAACAAAGTCACGAATTTCCAAAACTTTGTCCAATTTTGATCTTTGTAGAACAAACCATAATCATTACTGCCACGCAAATACCTGAAAACTAACTTCACTGTTGTCCAATTCTCCTTCCCTGGTTTTGACATAAACCTACTCAATACTCCCATTACATGTGCAATGTTTAGTCTAATACAAACCATTTCATACATCAAGCTACTAACTGCACTCACATATGAGACGCGGGGCATTAACTCTTCCTCCTCTTATGTCTTGGGACATTATTCAACATATAACTTGACACCTACAGGAATATGAATCTTCACTATTTTACTATATTGCATATTAAACCTCTACAATATTGCGTCAACATACTTCTTCTAGTGTAGCGAGAGCTTCCTTTTTTCCCGTTCTTGTTTAATTTCCATGCCTAAAATATAGTTTGCAACACCAAGATCCTTCATGTCTAATTTGGAGGATTATCACCAATTAATTTAAAATACACATAGTGATCCTCTTTTCTCCTTGTGAAGCCAAGTCCCCATATATATGTATCAGATTTTTTATACCACATCCTTGCTGATTAATTTAACCTATACAAAGACTTTTTTCACCTGCATAGTAGTTCTTTCTTAACCTTCACCACAATGCCTTCAGGTTGCTTCATATATATCTCTTATTTCATATCCCTATGAAGAAATGTTGTCTTAACATCCATATGTTCTATCTCAAAATCACAAACAACGTCAACATATAAAATTTATCTCATAGACACTAGCTAACTTGTTAACATGAGAAAAAATATCACCAAAATCAATTCTCGACACCCTCGTGGACAATATCTGCTACCAATTCCAGCCTTTGTATTTCACACCTTTTCCTTCTGCTATCTCACCTTCTCTCAAAGACCCGCTTTGATGCCAATGGGTCTCTTCCACCGACAACTCCACTCGTATCCCAAGCCTCATTTTTGTCCAAAGACCTCTATTTTCCATCAACCATGACGTCATTTCGCAGTTTTCTATCCTCCTCGAACTCACCGCTCTCGACAAGCGCATGGGATCACCATCAGTAATAGAGTGTAACACAAGTCGTACAGAAGAAGGTGCGTACCTCTCAGTTGCTCTCTATTGAACTAATATTCTCAAAACTAGAGTCTGTGGCTCTTCCTCTTTTGGTTCCTATTCTGCTGTAGAGACAGATTCTTCCTCCTTCACTTCAAAATGTATCCTTTTAGATTCCTTTGGTGGGAATTCATGTTTAATAACAGCCTTCACCTCTCTAAACACAACATCTCGGATGCACACAAATTTATTTGTTTATGGGTTCCAAAGCTTATAACCTCTCAAACCATCCTTATACCCAATAAAGGATGCATATTTCAGATTTACTATCCACCTTAGTTCTTTTCTCCTTTGGAACATGTACATATGCTTTGTAGCCAAATACCCTGAGATGTGAAAGAGAGGGTTTCTTACTAGTCCATACCTCATGTGGAATCTTATCCTCTGACATTAATGAAGGTGATCTATTAAACAAGTAACATGTAGTCTCCACTTCCTCTACCCATAAGTATTGTCCTAACCTGGCACCACTAAGCATGATTCTTGCCTTTTCCATCAATCTCATGTTCATTATTTTTTCAAATCTATTATTTAGAGGTGTGTATGGAGTAGTATTCTACCATGATATACCACACTTGTTAAAAAATATTAAAATTCCTTCTTGCAGAAATCTCCACCATTATCTATCCTCAACACCTTGATCTTCTCCTCTGTCTGATTTTCCACCAGAGCCTTAAATTCTTTAAACCTTTCAAATAATTCAAATTTCTTCCTGAGGAAATATTTCCATGTATTCCTTGATAATTAATATATAAATGAGACATAGTCCATAGACTTACCCAATGATTGAATTGACATATTTCCAAACACATCATTGTACACAAGCTCTAATATCCCTTTTTCCCTCTTATTACTTGAGGGGAAACTCACCCGATTTTACTTCCCATATACACAATTTTAACAAAAATTGAAATACACTGAGAAATTATACATACCTTCTACCATACCATTACAATGCTATATTTGAAGGCTCTTGTCTCCAATATGTCCAAGCATTTGATTCCATAGCATGGTATTTTCTCTAGATACCACTAGATTTTCTACTCGACTTTCAGGAACCACAAAACTATTGCACCCATCAATAGAAATGCTACCCAGAAGCTTGTACAAAGTTACAATCCAAAATACCTACACCAACACCAGTGCTCCTCAAACTGTCTTGTAGGTATCTTTCTCCAACATCGTTCTTACACATGCATCATCCATATTGCTTCCTGAAATCAAATTTATAGCCAATGTGGGAATATGTAGAACACCATGAATGTTCTAATCCTTCCACCTTGCAACTTTAGATTGAATTTTCCACATCCGATGATTCTAGCCTTCCTTTGATCCCCTAAGAATACGTCACCACCATAATATTTATCATACTTGTAGAACCACTCCCTATGGGGAGTGAAGTGAAAGGATGCACCTAATTCAATCAAAGATGCCTCATGATCTACATGGGGAGTGAAATGAAAGGATGTACCTAATTCAATCAACCATTCCTCATGATCTACATGTATACCTGAAGAAGAAGCCAAGTACACATCCCCACATTCATATGGGGTGCTTTTCGCTTCTGCAGAATGAGCATCATCTGATTCATTTCCTTTCTCAGGAGTTTTAGATCTATAGTCCTTTTTGCAGTGCTCTTCTTTTTCACACTTCCAACATATTATTAAAACTTTTCCTGGAGAATTATATCTCCCTCTAGATTTAGATTTCCCAGTTGAGGACTTATTTTTGTTTATGTTTTGGGACTGTCTTCATATAGAAAATGCATATGTATTCTGGCTCTCCATTTTTTTCGTCTCATCTCCTCCAACAACAAGGATGATACTATTTCATCAAACATAAAATTAGTTGTATTGCTACCTATTTCAACAACCAGACTATCCCAAGAATCTCTTATAAAACACAAAAAATTGATGAACTTATATTTGTCTGAGAATTTTATATCAACATATAGCAACCCATACATATCGTAGGCTAAGTGCTGTTTAAACAAGTTCGTCACCTTGAGTGTCCATCCTTCATCCTTAGGTTAAACAGTTTTTTCCACAGGAACAAGTTTTTCACAAGCGACTTAGAATGGTAAAAATTCCCTAACTTGTCCCACAAATCCTTCGTTGTAGCTTCTCCTTATACATTCAATAATACTAAATCTGAGAGACGCAATTTTATTGTGCTCTTCACCTTCTTATATAACTCCACCCAGTATTTTTCCACCTTTCCTATTGGTGTCATGCTTATATATACAACAATCCATTGATCTCAGTCCACAAACAGATCCTCTATCTTGAGCTTCCACAGCTCAAAACTCTTAACATTAAATTTCTCAATATTTATCTTTCTAATGTTCGTCGTCTTCTTTCACTGCAAGAATCGATCCCAACATATATCCCACTAAACAAGGTCTACCGCAAGCCTAAGAAAAACTCCCCAATAGCGAAAATGTCCTCTTGAAGCTTAAATTACTCTGATACCAAATGTAGTATTTAACTTTGTAAAAAAATTACCTACGAAAAAATCTTTAAAACCATAAAAGAATACAATTGCGAGAACATAAAACAAATATACACAAATATTTTCCCCTGGACACCAAAACTGGAACTACCAGATTTATTTTTCATTATATTCCTTTCAATGTTACAATACATGTATATATACATGTCGAATCATTCATAAACCCCAATCCATAATGTTGGATTAGAACATAACCATAGCTCCCTTGACCGGATCTACAAATTACCATGGGAAGAGAACCATCATGCCCAAAACCATGTGAAAAAACCATGCCAAAACCATCGGTAGGTATGCCCATCATCTTTGGGTCCGCCCCTGATCCTTGCATCCGCCCAACTATTATTGGATCAGCATAATTTTTTTTGGGGGCTAGTCATTGAAAATATAACACATACCAAACACAAATTTCATATTACTTTCCCTCAAAATATGATGAAAAGAAAGCCTTTCGAAATCTTGGATATTTTCCTACAGGTGTCGAAGCAAGGGATTGAGAATAATAATTCCCATAAAGACTTTTTTTAATCCCTAGTTTATAACCAACTTAGAATATCTCATCACCCGTAATGTTTTTACCCCTCTTTCAACAGATACTATAAAGAGGGTCCATATATTTATACATTTTATTTTATTATTCAAGCCTCTTCTTGGAGAATGCTCGATGAACTAATAATTGCTAGCATAAACATAGAGAATTTCTCCTACCTCACATATAGGGTGATGACCTTTTTTATCTCCATCAAATACAACCCAAGTAATTTCCATGTCTAGATTGAGCATCACTACATTCCTAAGGCTTTTACCCTTAGGATCAACCCTAAAATACTCTATTAGCTTGATGACCTTTCCTATTGATACTTTATGGGGAATTTCGATATCTCTGATAACACTACAATTTCTTTCATAGAAAATACCATAAAAAAAAATAATTTGAAAGTATTCAAAGGATTTTACCAATTTGTTTTAAATCCAATTTCTTATAGATTCTTCCACACTTGGAGATGTTCACAATTATTTTGAATTAGATTCTGCAAACACTAATATCAGGCCTTTGCTTACATAACAACATGAAATAAAGAGAATAGGATCGCGTCCCTCTAAGATCTTACAAAGAAAACACCTCCTTGTTATAATCCAACCTTGCTTTAATTAGTTCTCCTAGATCAATAGCTTCTCGGATAGAGTCATCCATGAAGTTAATTTTCTCTTTCAAGGGGTGTGAATATTCCAAATGTAATTCCAACACAGTTTCTTATCATCAATGGCTGTAGTGTATCCTAGATTATATTTAAAAGCACTTGAGCTCACATTTTTCAACTAACAAAGCACACCAAATTCCTCCTCATATAGCTTGATGCAATTCAAAAATAGGATAATAATGCAATGGGAGCACTCTATTGCTTCTTCACCTTCCAAACCTAGGTTCACTTTTTATTTCCATCCTTAGATCCCTTTGACTTGTGGATATTTAGCATGAGAATCCATAAGAGATAAAATTCTCACAAAATGAAGTGATACGATGACTTAACCTATTAGGCTAAAATATTCTTCTAATTATAACTAGGGATCCTCTGTTATTTTTAGTTTCCATCCATTATTTATCATCCAAACTATCTACGAATCGATGACGGAAAAATCACCTACTATTTCCTTCCAGAAAATAAAACATTAAGGCTACTTTCTTGGTCGTCAATACCAATGTTCAATTGATATATGTCCCAAGTATTGATTTAATAGCTCTGTGGACCATAAATAATAACGGTGGATGAGTCAAGGTCGTGGAGGCGGCGTAGTGGTAAAGTCGGCCTCGTAATGACAGACCGGTCTTGTGTTCGATCCCGAGCAATGTCGTAGCTCGTCGTGCGAGTAGTTAGTCTAAACCGGGCCAAGCCCACTACCTTTTCTCTGGATGCGGATGACAACCGAGCTTTATGGGATGCCCGTCTCATGCCACCTCCCAAGGACGTTGATGTGGGGTGGCCATGTGGCCTCCCACAAGGGCATTAAAGAGGGCATTCAATATGCCACCCTACGAGCCATTAATGTAGCTCTCTCGAACCATCGACGCTCAGTGCATTTCATCTGGTTCATTTCGGCTTTTGATATGGAGTATGGTCTGTTGTATGGTGATTACTCTGTTTGCACCACTATTGCTCTGCGTCGAAGCTCTTGCCTACCCGCCTGCGCCGAGCCAAGCGCTCATACGCAGACTGGCAGGCGTTGAGCGCTTCTTTGCTACTTGGATACTGTTCCTGAGTTTCATTTTACGCATACCATTTTCTGTTGTTCGAATTCTCTCTCTGTTTCTTCGAGCTCTCCTTCGTCACTTCTCCTCTGCCCTTTCCACCAGAATTTGCCTATCACCATGCCTAGATTGCGCCATTGAATACGATGTCATCACGGATCTAGCCGTGGACGTGCCATTCATGCTCGGTCCTCTCCCAGTTCAGACTCCTCCTCTGAGGATTTCGCCTGCGACCACATCCCGGAAACAAGGAGTCGTAGAGGTCAGCTCCAATCCTCTGAATTTACTCACCCCGCTCCGTGCTCTCCACCTCCCCATGTGCTCTCTTCTGTGCCTCTAGCCTCCCAGTCCGGTGCCCCTTCCGCTCCCCCTCCGTTCACCTCCACTCCCCTGCGTCAATCTTCTCAATGTGCGGAGTTCATATTGTTCTTTTGATAGGCCAGTCATCACGGAATTTGTCACGGTTACCATTCGAGAGGAGATAGCTTGTCCTGCTCCCCCTTCGGTCACTGGCCCTGGTCCCTCTGTCGTATTCCCTGGCCCTAGTGTTGCTCCAGACCCCGCATTTGCAGAAAATTCCAAGGCCTCCTTGGCTTAGTTGAACATTGCCTGTGACGTCTCTATGCAGGTTCAAACGAAGGATGGCGAGGACAAAGACAAGGTGATTCCCTCTACCGATGAAGGCAGAAGTAGTGATGAGTACAGATGCAGAATCGTGGAGGAACCGCCTTCTCCAGCCAATGATCAGTAGACCGAAAGACCCTCAGAGGTTTTTGTTTCTTATGCATAGCATTCCTAGGTTAATTTTGGATTTTCTGTTTAATCACCCTCTGCCTGCAGAGTGGTTAGTCTTATTACTTGTATTTTTGTTAAACTATTTGTTTCAAGGGCCGATTTCCCCTGTGTGGGCGGCAAATATTAACTTTCAAGGACTGGTTTTCCCTCTGCGGGCAGTCCAAACTCTTGATTTTCATGGCAGTCAAGCCCTGCGCTCAGGCTATCTCAGCTGAGGCAGCGGTAGTTTTGTACTTATATGTTATATATTAATAGACTTAGCATTACTCAGAAAAAAAAAAAAAATAACGGTGGATGAGTCTACAAAGGCTTGTAGCTACTAGAGCTTGAGAAAAAATAAAGATATTTTTAATGCCCCAACATCCCAACTAATTTGTAGATTCAACACAATTTAATTTTATAAGAGGGATACTTCTACAAAGCTTTAATATTGTCCATAAGAACTGAAGGCTAATCTTTATAAAATTAGATAGAATTACTTTAGAGCAATTATGATCAAGGTCCAATATACTAGAATAAATTCCAAATGTGACTTATACAAGACTAAACATCATCCACATGAAAGACGCTTATTGATTTAGAGGGAGGTGTAAGCCTCCACCTTTTCCATCAACCATAACCAAGCCGAAAACTTGTAACTATTTGGCTTTAGAAAAAAACCCAAGATATTTAAAACCAATATCAAGTCCTTTTCAAGGGAAGGTGAAAAGAGCTTCATCCCTTTGCAAAAGTGCATTAGATAGCCCAAAAGGAATAAAACATGATTTTTCCTTACTGATTTCCATACTTGTTGCTTTGCAATATAGATCCAGAATACCTTTAAACAAAAAACATCTCTATGAGAGCTCTACACAAATCATAAACCATCATCCACAAACAAGAGATGAGATATGAATTCTTGAGGCGAAACCTTAACACCATTAAGATATCCCCTATATCTTGCTTCATGAATTTGTTTTTTTGAGGGCCTTTGCAACTATAAGAAAGAAGGGGGACATTGTACAACCATGCCTAAGGCCCTTGAAAGCATGAAAATCTCATTGAGATACCCATTAATGAGCTTAGCGACCAACAAGGAACTATCCCATCTTATAAATTGCTTTCCTTTCATCAAATTTTCAAAGAACTTAAAGTGAAAGCTAATGACCTTTATGAGTAGGCATTGTCCCTTCCTCCCAATTCTTTGGGAATTTATAAGTTTCTTAATGGGAAGAAAATAAACCCCATAAAGTTCCAGCGCTGATTAACTTATATGTGGTATGGTGTATGAGGAACTCACATATGTTAGGTTTTTACCATTTTTGTTAATTGTTTTGTGTTTTTGCATAAGACATGAATGAAGGAATCTTTATAATAAAGATTTATAAAAAATAGAAAGAAGTTTGTTAAAATTTTAATGATAATTTTTTTTGGTGACATTTTTTTTAAGACGAGTCTTCTTTTTCTAACAAATATATTTATATTAATTCATAAATATAATTTTTTTTTTTTGGAAATATTTAACTTTAATTAAGAAACAAATTAACCATAAACAATATTCAAAACCATGATTCAAATTTTATGATGTTGATCAACATCATGAACTCGTGCTTACCAACGGAAACCAATAAATCATAAGCTATATGAAATTAAATGCGGTGGGGCAGTATATGTCCATCATTAAATTTAAATTCGTTTAAATCTAACGGTAATATACTCTGCCCCACCGCATTTAATTTCCTATGACTTACGATTTATAGCTTTCCCTTACCAACCCCACTAAAAACCCAAATTATAGAGAAAGGAAAGTGTTTGATATTTGATTACAGCATTTATTTTGTGAATGAACGTTTTGAGACAAAGACGTTAAATTTTTGGTAGAACGAAGAATTTTACAACCATTTTAATTAATGCACATTGTTGGGGAAGTATTCATATGGCATAATGGTGACTTATTGAAGTGTTAATATAATGCTATAACTCTTATATTGTATAATGATAAAATAATTGATGAATTGAGGCGTATAATCTTTTAAGAGTCAGTGATATTATAGTATCGATTCAGATGAGAAGAATAATGTAATGGAATGAATGTTGAGGCTAATTGTTTGTGAAGCACAGGGGACAACATAGGCTATTGCTCTCGATATTGAGATGCATCATATTCACATGTAGCGGACGATGTGACCCCACTATTGCCGAAATTTCAAATGAGAGTTGTTTGATGAAAACAATATCTTTGAATATAGCTAAATATGTGATGAAAATAATACCTTTAAATATAGATTTTTGACATTTAGCTTTACACTCTGCTCATTTTCAACGATTTAGCTGCATGTTCATCATGTTTCGGTTACAATATTATAATTTACAACTTCCACATAACAAATTAAAACAACTTTTTAAAGAAAAAGATGCAATATTCTACCATATGTTTTCTAACCTAGTAAGACTTATATTTTATGTTATTGTTGAACTAATGTCATTGTAATTTTTTTTTTCATTATTATAAAAACTAATAGTGAGTAAATATTATATTAATTTAAGTTTTATATTTATATTATAGAAATTATAGAAATTATTAAAATATTAAATAATTTTTATGGAGTTGTCTTTAGTGCGACTTTTTGAAGTTTTAGGTGCTGGAATCTAGTGAAAAATTTTGAGTTAAAATCTTGGTTTTTGTTATTCAAACTGGTTTTTTCATTCTCTATATGGATTCAGCACCCTCAAAAACCTCTAGGGCACTTCTATTGTGCAAAGTTAGCAATCAAACTTCTCTTTTCAATAAATTCCTGCAGGAATTTAGAGAAATTACACCGTAAAAAGTCACCGTAAAAGCCTTCAAAAAGTCGCACTAAAGACTACTCGAATTTTTGTTTAAAAAAATATGATAATATAAATATTATGATGTAACTATATTTTTACGTTTTTTAAGAAACCATAATAAAAAATATGAATAAAGTTTATTTTTTTCTAAATTTAATTAGTAATTACATTTAAATATTAAGAAAATAAAATAGAAATATTTTATTATTTTTTTACAAATTTTAAAATTTAGTTTAATATTATTAATTTCAATATAATTTTATTTTTTAATAGAAAAAATAAATTATATACTATTTTATTTAATTTCATAGAACAACTTAATCGGTGATGACTATTTTATAAACTACTAGTACTTTAAACTAAGAGATTTAATGTTCATATTCCTATTAAGTCAAGTATATATATATATATATATATATATATATATATATATATATATATATATAATTTTCAATTAGGTTTTATTTAAAATCTTCATATATACATAGTTTGATGAGAAACTTTTAACTTTACATATATATTATATAAAGTTTATATAAATAAATCTACATAAAAAATAAGAATGGCATTCTCATTCTAAGAATATCTATTTAATTTTTGTAAAATTATGAAAAAGTAAAAATAAATATTTTATAAAAATTATTCAATGTTGGAAAAAAATTATATAAAAAATTAGGTGTTAATATGTTTTGTTAAGAAAAAAAAAAAATCTTAGGCACTCTAACATGTCTCTTTTAACTTTTCTTTTTAAGGTAAGATGATTCCTTGAAGTAGTCGTAATTGTAGTAGCTTGTAGTTTACATCTCTCACTTTTTAGGTTTTCTTTCTAATATTATTATATTAATTATTAGTTATAACCAGATAATTTCTTTTAGTGATTTTAGCATATAATGTTAAACTAACTTATGTAATAATATATTTTTATTTTTATTTTTAGTTATTATTATTATTTTTAATATATAAATTTTTATCTGTTTTAAATCTAATAATCTTTTTTTTAATTTAATAAATTGTTTTTTAATCTAGTAAATATTTTTCATATTTAAAAAATAAATATAAGTGTTTTCCAACTTTAAAATAGCACATAGAAAATATCAAAATGTGATAACCATTTTAATATAGAAAGCTAGATAAATCATAGCTATATAAAAATTATTAACAATTTAAAAGATAAGACAAATTGGTTCGAATAATTTTATATTTATAATTATTTTGGAATATATAAATATATATGGAAATATTTAACTATATGATATTAAAGTATGTTGATAAAGAATTTATTTTCTTTAATTAATAATTTATATATATAACTTTTATATATAATTTTCAATAATGTTTCTTTGTTCATCAGATGTCTTATTTCTGGGAAATTTTTAATTTCAATACTCTTTCTTTGTCCGAAGTTCTCTCAATTTTGTTTCATTACTACACACATGCTAAACTAGGGAGGTTTTATTTAGCAAAAGGGTTCCTCCCTCCTCCAAAGTGATGCAATTGCTCCAAAAGTGACTAGCTTTTTGGTCTTTGTGAGACCAATATCATGGGTTACCTTTTATGTGTAGGTTAAATATATCAACATTGCATCTACATTTGCAGACAAAATTCAAGAGCATACATGAATCCCTTCCATCGCAATGCACCTCCTACATGGGAGAAAGCAACTTCAGTAGGGGAATTTGCCTAAATATTCTGGTTTAGCCAAGAACGCATTAATCCTCTTAGTCTCAAAATTGAACAAAGAAACCAAAAGTTGGGGTGCGCCCTCTTCAACTTAGTCATGATCGTTCAAGGATGCCTCTAAATCAAGGGCTCTAGAAATTTTCCATTATTTTATGCTTTAATGGGTTGTGGAGATCTGCATTTGTGCTCTAGGAATGTGTGCATCAAACCTATTCCCTGAATACAAATCTATATTTTTGTTGAAAGGGTTTCTTTGTGGTTTATTTCATAAATAAAGAGGATCATCAAAAGATTTTTTTATCAAGTACCCGAGTTTTGGGGCCATTATAGGCCCTCGTTTTAGCCATAGTTTCTTGAATTCATCCCTTTATCCATGACAACTCTGGCCACTATATTTGGGTAAGACTCCCTAATATTTTGAATTATTTCTTAATCCTAGATGTCTTAGATTCTATACTAAACTCACTTCGCCATTTTATTCAAATATATACAAATAGACTTGTGAGGGTTATTGTAACATTTACACGCATATGTGTCAAAATAGGCTTAATATTTTTGTAGTTGGTTGACTATGAAAACAAAACTTTCTGTTGTAGGAACTTTCAATATAATTTTTTCCTTTCAATAGTTAGGTCATCCTCAAGGGAACTTTTGTCGCCCAGATGCTAAGAAAAAAAATCGAGGATGGCAATACCCAAAGATACAAAAGGATCTAAGAATTACACGACTCAAAAGAAAAAAAAACATGAAACAACAAGAGGATTTTGAAACAAAATATTGTCCTTCGGCCTCATGTAGAGCCATTTCATCCCTCAAAATTTGGGGCCCCTCGCCCTCTTCTGTCATATCTCCACCCTTTTATGGATCTTGCTAATGTAGAACAAAGAGACATCCATAATCTTGGCTTCATCTGGGAGCACTCACAAACGTCTTCATGAATCAAATCACTTTGACAATTATAGGGATGTTGTCATTGTTGTAGACCCTCCAGAAATGGAATTTCCTCATGGAAATGAGGTATTATTACATATGGACCTAACTATATCTTACCATATTCTCTATAAAATACGTTGTTGAAGATCTGAGTTTTGAGGGTTTAGGGTTTTAAGATTTGGGAAGTGTTCTTTTGCAAGGTTTTACGACATATGCAGAGTGAAGAATTGTGGAAGTTGTACAAGGCGAGGAGTGTGCTGCTTTGAATATTGCCTTAGGTTGTTCATAATTGAAGGATGAGATGCAGAGGTTGAAGGATAATATGAAATTTACCAAATTGAGAATGAACCAGGACAGGGTTGATCCTGATGATGTTTACTCTTTTGTCCCTTACGAAAATGGTTTTCAGTTCATTTGGCATATTTATCGTCAGGTCTTACTCGCCCTTTTTTTCCCTTTTTTGTCCTTTTTTGTATCTCTATGTTGTTCGTTTCAATTCCATTTTGATTCTCCTATGGTTAACTCATGATGTTAATGCTGAGTGGGTCTGAAGCCCTTTGTTTTTCGTCTCAGACAGAAAAACTGGGAGGTTGCACCTATAGTAAGGTTGTTACTAGCAATGTAGGTGATTGGTCCTTGGAGGCAGAGGTCTGTAATTTGGACAAAGTTGCAGAAAATGCTTCTGAAGCTATGGAGGAAGATAATTTTGAACTGAGAGAGAACAAAACAAAGGCATATATAATGGAGGAAGAAGCTAATTGTTCTTTATGATGTAATGGACCTCCTGTCGATCAGCATGATTTTGACATTAAGGATGCCATTAGTATGAATACAAGAGGACTTAAAAGAAAAAGGACATCATGAAATACTAGAAATATTGAAGAATGTGAAGAAGCTGGATTGTCTAAGTCTATCAGGACTCAACTCCACTCTAGAAATCATCAAGAGGACCATCTAGGTCAGCGAACTGAAGGTTCTTTTTTAACTGACGAGAGCACATTGAGATCACATGCTAAATGATCTAACATGAGGCGTAATTTGGAAAGGAGGACAAAGTCTACATCTGGCGATTTTGTTGAGGAAAGTAATATTTTAGTGGAAGCAACATAAAATTGTTGTTGGGATATACTTAAACCACATAAAAAATTTGCAAGCAGGGTGAATTTATCTTCTACCTTATTAAGAGATTCTATGCCTCCTAAAACTCATATCTTCACAAGTAGACTAGCAAGGCGGCGTGCCTGATTATTGTAGGTAATGACACTAAAATAAGAGAAACGAACCTTTATTTTAAACAGATATTTAATTGTTAATAGTCTACTTCACTTACAAAAAGATAAACCACCCGATGACTAGCTTTGGGAAAATCCAACCATATAGTTTTTCCTTTATAGATTATATCCAGTTAAAAGTTAGAAGCGTTACTTCAATTAGAAAATCAACAGGCATCAAAATTTCAGAACTTTACCTTATTTGTACATCTCTAAGGATCAAAATATCAAAGCCCTCTATGTTTTGTTTTGTTTGGCATGGTTGGCACATATTTACAGAATAAGTCTCTTTTTTGTCAAATCTATGTTGGTGTATTTGTTTAGATATAAAAGTTGTGAAGCCCATTCTATTTTGAAGTTCTCATTTTCACGAAAGCATATGTGAGGTTTCATGACCTTGGTTCATGTCAAGTATCAAATACCATATTCACACTTTTCTTGTGACATCTTTCTGTTTATTAGATTTTCTTTATTGTGTCTATAGGCTTGTCTTCTCTTATACAAGCCACACTTATTTCAGTACCGAGTTTAAAAATGAAGAATTTGAAATGTCAATACAAATAAATTTATTCACAGGCTCTGTATCATTTTAGCATGTCTGGAGTCTTGTTGTTATTCTTCTTTTGTTGATAATTAGTTGAGATTTTGATAGCATGAATTATTCTCAATGAATTGTTGTGAACCAAATTCTTCATCAAAGATTGTCTAGTGTCTAAGTAGCCTTTGATATATCTAATTAGCATTGTCTATGCTGGAAACTTTTGCATCTATGGCCATTTTATGAAATTCAGAAAAATATTGTAATTTTTCATTTTCATAACAAACTACCATGAATACAAAAAAAAAAAAAAAAAACCATCAAAATATGGAAAAAAGCTTCTGCGGAGTCCGTACTTCACAGCACAGTTAGTGGAGCCAAGTATTTTTCTCTTAGTAGATTTCATGTGACTTTTTATTCTTCTAGCTATACCAATGGCCTCTTCCGAAGAGTCATATTTGTACATTCTCACCTCAGTTCATATTTCTGTCCTGAGGTCTGAAGTAGAGATGGCTCACACCAGATCTGCAAATACTCTGGCCTTGGACTCCAAAACTGGGAACGTTTCATCGTATTCTTTGATTGACATATCCTTTTGGAATAGAGCATGGGTTCATCATCATAAGGCTCATCCCAGTTATGGTTTTCTTTCTAAGCGAATGCATCTTCATAAATAGCACTAAAGTCTCGACTCCCTTGTAGAGCTTTAGCACTAAATTCCCGGCTCCCCTGTAGAGCTTTTAGCAATTTATCTCTGAATCCCATGTATGGATCACCCCATCTAAATGTTGTAGGGATATATTTAACTTTTATCTCGGTCGTGCATATGGTACACCTTGGATGCCAACTTGATCTTGCTTAACCAAGTATAAACTTCCACTTTTCCACCATGTTATATTGTGGGATCTTCATCTGAATATTGAAACTGGGCCTGTGAGAGGTTCACGGTGACAATGAGCTGGGACGAGTGTTACCTTTCATTTCTCAAGTATTCATATTCTCCTCTTTCCGTTAGGGATGGGGTTGTGAAATGAAGACTCTAGATTAGGTTCCATGGGCACTTCACCTCAGACAAACTGCCTCATTTCTTCTACAAACTTCATGAAACTTTCCTCCAGCTCTTCATTAGTCACAATACATTGTGATCTAGTCGTCAACATATATTTTATTTAAGAGACTCATAAAAAGGGGGAAAATCCACTGAAGCTCTGATATCGACTTGCTGTTAGATTTTCAGGTTATGGTAAGAAGGAAATGATTAGTTTGCATTTGATTTTAACTTTTGCCCATTTATTATTGGTTTTCGTTTCACTTCGAAAGGAAATGATTGTAGTGTAAATGAAGCTCTTGTGAGTAGTAGCCGTCAGCACTCTTGGAATAAGATTAATAAATTCTCTTTGTATTTGGGTTTTCGGCGCAGCCATTCATTTCTGGCAATTCAGAATGCAGGCAACAGTTTACACACATACATTATACATACATCGTGAATCTGGTGGTTTAGGAATTTCGCAGCTTGGAAAATAGGTGATGGCGGGCGAACAGTCTCTTCCCAAGACTCAAGTTCAGAAAGGACAAGTTGATGCCATGTGGAGGCACCTTGCAGGAGAAATCTCGTTCGGTCCCTTCGTTGAACATCAGCGACTTGGCAAGCAAGCGCGTGATTCTGGTAGCTGGAACATGAGCCTTGGTCTATATTCTGATAATCGGGACCTGTTGTTTCAGAGCATGAGTGCTGCTGCTGCTTATATGAACATGATAAATACAATACTACTGCCTGAGTCGTTGAGCCATGGTGGGTTCTTCCGGTCTTTAAAACTGCAACTTTCTCAATTTAGAATTGAGATTTGAACTTATTCATGGCTTTCGATTGAATCCAAATTGTAAGAATTCCAGTTTTGGCAACAGATTGAAGATTTTTCTGAGTTTCCTATCATCTTTAATCAAAATCCAATGTTGATCGTTTTGTCAATTTTTTTACCATAAATTAAAGTAATGAAGTTCAGATTAATACAATGTTTTAAAATTACAATTTTTATCAAATAAGTAAAAGTATAATCACGTAAAATGGGTTCCAAAAGTATGAGGCAAAGGAGAGAGAAAATGGGTGTTTGACGTCATTAATCATCGTCATAGGATAAGACGAAAAAAATCCCACAACAAATACAACAAAGGAAAGAGATCGATAGCTCATTTGTCTTTCTTCCGGATTAAGGTTAGGGTTCCCCTCTCGCCACAACTCTGCAGAAAATCCCCTCCATTAGAATGAACAAAATGGAGTTCTGTGAATGATAAGCTCTGCTTTAACTTCATTTTTTTATTCAATAATCTCATTTTTATCCATGGTCGTGATTCACAAAGGTATTTACCTACTATTTAATAAATTAATTCACAATCAGTTGAAAAGTAAATTAAGCTCTTACTAATTTTTTAGTGTTTGTAGTATGTTCATGCACTCATTTATTTTTAATATTTCCATTCACAAAGTTGAGCACACTTCCATTCACCATTTCTAAAATAGGATGTGCATTGCGCAAATGTGAAAGTTCAAATGGGAGTGCACGTTGGTTTTGCGGGCATGATCGAGCATAATCCACTTTGGTTTCATGTTTTAATAAACAATGGTGTTATAGAGATAGATATTGAGGAGGACCTTTTTGGTTTATTTATGCAAGATATTTTGGTTCATATTACAATTGATAGATAGTATATATATTTAACTTATTAAATAATGTATTTTTATGGGTTTTACTCTATCAAAAAGAATAAATTAAAATGCACTAGTTTGATATTAAATTAAAATATATTAATTTGAAATTTTGTTTTTGATTAAAAATAAGCTTAAAATATCTTTTTTTAATAATATTTTATAATTTGAGTATTTTTTTAAATAATAAAGTGTATTTTTATTTTGAAATTTTGTTGGTATTAAGATTTCGTATTTTATATTGGAATAAAATTTATGAATTAAATAATCTTCCAAAATTTATTATTAAGATATGTTTAGAGGACCAAAAAAAAAAAGGTTTATATTATTTATCTATATTAACTTTTTAAGTGAATAATTTCTTTTTCAAAATTAATAAAAATTGCGTGCTATAATTTCATTTTATTTTAGTTAGAGAAAAATTAAGTGTAAAAAATTATTTTCAAAATTTTAATTTTATTTTGAAGTAGTTGGAATTTAAAAATAAAATTTTAAATTCATAGAATGAGAAGAGAGCATGAAGAGGAAGGATACCATCATTACTAAGTCATTACTCAACAATTATGTTAGTGTAACTTTCTTTTTAAATTTAATTTTTTATTAAAAAATATATAAAAATTAAAATTTCCATATATTTCACTTAATTATTGTTTTCCACATTTCCCAAACCAAATATTACTTTACACCTTTCTATACCAATACGACTAATTATTTTGTTATGTTATATCAATCATTCTACATTGTAACTCCCAATAAATTTTACTATCTTACGATATTTTATGTTTACCTGATGACTAAAATATTCATTTGTTCCAACTTTACAATTGTTCTTTGAAGGGATAAAAAGTCACCATTCTGTGGTTGAAGAGACACAAAAACTAATAAATTCGTCACTTGAAGGGACACAAAAGCTGATAAATTATCTTGACGTGAACGAATAGCCTTTTTCCAAGTGCTACAGTAACCTAATCAAATCAAATCAGTCAATGTCAGCTTTTTGATAATTAGAGAATTCGGAAAAAAGAAACATCAAATATTATGTATAAGGACGAATAGCAAGTTCCCTGATTGATACACCATAAAACGAAGGAACTGGACGCTCGTAGTTATGTCTTGGCTTTCTTTCACGTGCCTTTTTGGTTAAAATTTTCCAAAATTTGCGCTTAGCGGATCCATTCAACATGACATATTACACATATCGAAGAGATTAATTCATTGCACATATTTGGACAGATGCCCAACTGCCCCAGGAAACTTCAGCGCATATCCTAACAAAGTCGTTTCTACAGCCTCTTGCGGGTCTCGAATATAAAGATCACATTAGTTCAATAATTATTAACCATGTATGGAGGTATCCGTTTTAATATTTGTGGATTAGTCTTCCCACCGTCTTATCCATTGTAATTCAATGTCTATATACCAAATATATGACAAGTATTATCCAATCTACGCTCAAGAAATAGCGATTGATAGAACTAAGAGAGTAAGACTTCCAAAACAGCGCATTCAAATATTTTATCTTTGACTATTATAATTCAATAGAATCTAAATAACCTATTGGGAGTGATATTTCTATGTGTTTTTATGGATTGTCATTAAGAGTTTTTAAGCCTCAAAAGTTGTTGTTTCCTATGTAGGAGTTGTATTAGTAATCTAGATGTGTCTAAGTGAGTATTTTATATCTTATCTATTTGTACTTTTACAATCAATAAATTTATCATAGTGTTGTTTTGTGTTGTGTGTAATAGGTTTCTCAAAATTTCTAACATGGTATTAAAGCTAGTCCAATCCAGTGTCTCTCACAAGAGGCATTGAGATCATGTAATTTTAGCCATGATACTCCTTTATATATAGATTAATTTAATAGAGTGTTTGCTTTATTGTTTGTGTGAATATTTGATTTGTGTGTGGATTGTGTATAGTTGCATGCAAAAGAAAATTGAGAAGATCTAGTGTTGTTGTTGTTGTGTGAAGTTCCATTGTGGGCAAATCATTGTAAAAGAAGAGGAGATATTCTTGTGAAGAAGTTGGATCAACATAGATTTGGTTTGATCTAGTGTGTATCTACAATTGAGAGAAATGTCTACATGTTTTCAATTGTGGTTCTATTAGATGGTGCAAGATGTACAACTGCAACATATTCAAAGGTCACACTGATGGAAAATACCAATATGCAAAGTTATTATTATTATATTTCATCTGATTTGCATAAATCAATAAAGATGAGTGATTTATTTTGTCTCTATATGTTTTGGGGGTTGGTGTTTGTATTTTTATTAGTTATAAAAAGGTTCGGTGGTTCTTAAACTGGAAGCCCTAGTGTATCAAACATCAATTCTTGTGTGTTAGTAGGCTCAAGTTATTTGATCAACTTTTGAACACATTCAATATCCACACCTCCATCCTAGCAATTGGCGGATAGTCGGATAGCCAAAAGCGAAATATTTGACAGATGGTGGTTGGTCCATAAGATGGTTCATTACTTGACGACTCTTACCGCAGAAGTCTCAATGAGCTAAGGTGTCAATATTGTTGATCTTGCAAAGTTCATCAATGATGGTCAGAAGAGGTCACATTTTAAATGGAGTTCAAGTGATAGCTCAAAGATGTGTTAATGAAAGGGTGGTGTTTGCGAGATTCCAGAGTGGATGTCAATGCTCATGAAGATTAGTTAGACACCGATTATCCTTAATGTTGTAATATGTGTTTTCAATGCTTTTCATGTAAGCAATAAGTGAGGGTATTGGAAGTAATGTTTCCATGTGTTTTTATGAGTTTTCATTGAGAGTTCCCAAGAGTTAATCTAGAAATTATTGATTCCGATATATAAGTTGTAATAGTGATCTAGATTAATAGTGATCTAGATGTGTCCCAGTTAGTGTTTTATGTCACATATATCTATAATTGTTAATAAAAATATCATAATTTGATTTTGTATTATGTGTAATTACTCTCTCAATTTTTCTAACAATAATTTTTACATTCTCATTTGTCTTGCCATTTTCAATATCTAATCGATTTGCCTTGAATTTTTACATTCTGATTTTTACTATCTCTCAAATATAATTCATACATCGTTTATGATTTTGTTATATTAAATTCTATAAAATATAATTTCCTACCTCTCTTATGATTTGGTTGTGTTAAATTCTATGAAATTTGGTAAGACTATTCATATATTTAAGGATTTGCACTATGTATTATAAGTTATGATCTCACCAAAGAAGAATATAAGGCAGCACCAGCCTTGAAATTGTATTTGATTGGTCTCAAAAGTTGTGATTGGTCCATCCATTCAAATCGCTTCATCACGGTCTCTAGCGGTCAATGAACATCTTTTCCTTCACGAAGTAGAAACAAATACAAACAAATACTAACTTTTTGACAAGATCACATTACATTCATGAGCATTTTTCGGTTAAATAATGCAAACGAATTTTAACTTTTTGAACATCCCTGATGGGATGTTATAGCAACTTATACATCAAATTTTAACGTATTTGACAAAATGGCTTTCGGTGGAAAAGGATCGTCCTTCATGTTCACGACAAGACCGCGGGTTTGTTGAAATTCGAGCCAACCAACCGAGGAGACGAGACGTGATTGAATTCATCTTTAATATCCTCTTTTTGCCACGAGGACGATACTTTTATGCTCACTCACAAACCTAGAAAAAAAAATATTCAAAAGCACATTGTTTTGTTGATAAAAATTAATCAAAAAATATTGTTTGGGCGTTTGTTTCACTCTTAACAGTCTCAGACGTTACATATGTTACAGAAATGCATGTGAGACCCACTTATGTGCTTACCCGCACCCACGAAAATCAGTCCCGTGAATTCCTCTCCGATGGGACATAGGTGCAGGAGCGCATTGTTTTAAATGTCTGCGAGGAAGCCTTTATTAGCAGATCGTCTGTCAGGTTTGCAGAATCACAGAAGTTGTTTAGGCGTTTCTCACTTTGCAATATTTTTATTACAATTGATGGAGGGCCACCAGCAACTGGATATGAATTAGGTCATGTTATTTTCACTACCTCAGATCCCACTAGGGTTTGTTATTGTTATCAAGTAGGGTTTGTAAATTTGTTTGTGGCCAAAATGGCGAAATTATACTCGGGTAGCCTGTTGGAAGTTCTTAATGTGAGGGTTATGGGATCTGGTGAGCGGATAGTAGTTCTCTCGCACGGATTTGGAGGCGACCAGTCGATGTGGGAATATATTGTGCCATACCTGCTGCCTGATTTTAAGGTCATCGTATTCGATCTGGTTTCCTCTGGCACTGTGGATCCCAAGCATTTTGACTTCGATCGATTTTCTAATTCACTTGCTGCTTATGCAGACGATCTTCTCGCCATTTTAGAGGAGCTTCAAATTGATAAGTGCATGTACGTAGGTCATTCAGTGTCTGGTATGCTGGGTTGTCTTGCCTCCATCAAAAAACCAGAATTGTTTGAAAAACTAATCTTGCTAGGACCTACCCCGAGGTAAAATAACTTACCTAAAATTTTGAAGGTCTTGAATTATTTAGGCTTTTCTCCAGACAAATATTCCTCCATTGATTTTGTATTCATTTCTCATCAACACTATGGTTGATTTTTCTGCAGGTATTTGAACGATGAATCCTACGAGGGAGGATTTGAACGTGGAGAGATCGATGGATATTTGAGCGCAATCAAATCCAACTATTCGGAATGGGTTTCCGGATTTGTTCCTCTACTAATTGCAGAGGATCAGCCCTCTATAGTGAATGACTTGTCTAGAAAATGGCTGAATATTAAGCCCGAAATTGCTTTTACGGTCCTTCAAAGTATCTTCGAGTCTGATCTGCGAGGCATTTTATGCCATGTGAAGACCCCATGTAGGATCATCCAGACTAGAAAGGACATAGTGGTTCCATTGAGCGTGCCATATTACATCCAACGAAACCTTGGAGGAGAGAACAATTCAGTGCACATACTTGACATAGATGGCCATTTACCGCAGCTAACCTCACCCCACCTGTTAGCAAAGTTGCTTACACAGCTTTTGATAGAGTCCTGAATAACACGATCAGGTTTCTATAAACATGGATGGATAGATGTGTCTTTTGCTTTGTAGTTTGATTTCTTTTATGTGCATAGAAGTGCTTTTAAGCTGTAGGTAGCTTTTCATTGGTAAAAGCCAAAAGAGAGAAGGTGTAAGGATCATCATGTGTGTTCCAAGAGTACCATGTCCTTTGACAGGTTCGTAATACACTCCGGCAAGAATAGGCATGATGTGGTGCTTTTGTAAGTGCCCTGTAAGGCTTAAACCTTGTAGGTCTTCCAATCCTATTTTAGAGAAATATGTTATTCAGTACATGATTCGTTATACTCGTAAATTTTGTGTATTTATATAAATCTACTTTATTAAAATAAAAAACAAGGTTGAAACCTTATTTTATTTTCTTGGTATATGATCGTATATGATCCAATAATAATGAGATATAATTCTAATTCAATTCTATATATAATATAATTGGTTAAATTTATTTTATTGAAATAAAAATAAGGTTGATTTCGTATTTTATTTTCTTGGTATATGATCATATATGATCCAATAATAATGAGATATAATTTAATTCAATTCTATATATAATATAATTGGTTAAATTATTTTATTGAAATAAAAAAATAAGGTTGATTTCCTATTTTATTTTTTGGTATATGATTCAATGAAATTGTTAAATTTATTTTAATAAAATAAAAATGAAGGGCGTATTTTATTTTCTTTATTTTAAATTTATTTACTCAAATTTTTTTCTATTTTTCATTATATTAAATTTGATAAATTAAAAACAAAATTAATATTTATTTTTCAATATTATATAAATAATCATTTTTTCAATATTATAAATTAATAGAATAGATTGTTAAAAAAATTATTGGGTAATGATAATATTAAAAATATTATTACTTATAAATTTAAAGATAAGTTCTGGGGCTTTAAGGAGTTTGAAAGAAAAAGGAAGTTAAAGTATTATAAGGAAGTGATTAATTTTAATCTTATATAATAGCTTTTTCTCTTGACTAGTACTAATAAGATTTGTCACCATATGTGTTTAGACTAAGCCAAAGTGATTGCCAACTAAGACCATCATTTCAAAGGTAAAATTCGTCACTAGAAATCATCAAACACCTGCACAACCTTAATAGAGATGCACAACCTCAATAGAGATGGGGGTTTAGAGGTTAGCAAAAATTGGATCCCGTTATTTCTGCGCTCAGATTAAGAATAAGTTCCACCTCTTTCATGATCTCCACCCTTCAAAACTCCATCCCTTGCGCCTCCCCCCCGCCCGCCCCACACATCCTCATTTCTACTCCCTCTTAGCCCTATCAAATAATCCTATACCACATATATGGCCTCAGACATTCTCATAGAAATGCAATAAACCCCCCTCTTTTCTCCCCTCCATCACTCATTATCACACTCCTAGATATTTCCGTGTAGCTCACCTTCCCTATTTTTTCCCTTCCTTTCACTTAAATATTTAATTAATCTTTAAAACAAATATTTCATATAAACTCTTAAAAATTTATGTAATTATTAAGAAACCTTATTCTAATAATTATATAAACCCTATAACTTTATTATCATTATTAAATTAATAAATAATAAATAATATCAATTATCTATTACTAAATAACATCATAATTAATATTAATATTATTTCAATATTAATGTGTCTAATAAAACTTCATTATAATTTTAAATCTAATTTACATCATCTGCATTCGTTAACCTATTATAATCAAACCTAATAAATTTATTAATACTAATTTAATATTTATTTATTCTAGTCCATTATTAATATTAATGGGTCAATATTGTAAGTAATTAAAATGATTAATAATAATATTATGAATAATATTAATATATGGTCCTCTCATTATTAATATCAATGACTTTGAATATTAAAAACATTCCTTTTGGCTCATTTTGGAATCATTTTTGAAAATAATATATTATTAATAAATTTATTTCTTATTTCTTTTTTTTTGAATTCTATTGGTCCGCTCCTCCCTTCTATAATTGAATAACTTTTATATATTTTTTAATGTATTATTTAATATAAAAGTTATATAAATGAAATTCAATATAAGTATTATTTATCAATTAGATAATGGTTTAAATCAAGTTAGAAAAGTGAGTTCAAATTTAGTATTTAATATATGAAATTTAATAAATTCAATCAAAATATAATAATGGAAGAAAGTTTAATTAATGATAATGATATGAAACATTATGTAAAAAAATGACATTCAAGGTTAAAATTACCATAAGTCAAACTAACTAACCAAATAATATATATATATATATATATATGGTAGGGAAAATAAGAAATATCAAAATACTTATTGTCAATTATTTTAATAGAAAAAACATAATAAAGTATGGATTTCAAAATGTATTAATAATTTAAAAAATATCTTAAAACCGTTAAAATAGTAATTTAATATCTGATTTTTTTTTAATTAATATTTTCTTATGTAATGTCCACAATGTCTTGAATAAAAGTTATTAGGTGCTATCTTAAAACATTTTTTTGATGTAAAATGACTGGTTCAGTTTCTTATGGTGGTCAAAGTGATATATTAAACATAGTTTCACTGAAAAATAAGATTATTAATTATTTTTTAAATATTATTAATTTTTTATTTAAAATATTTAATTTAAAAAAAAAAATTCAAAATATATTTATTTGGTGTCGTGTTCATTCTTATAATATGATGCTTATAAATACGACTTATTATATCTCAATAAACATTTACTTTCAAAATAGAAAACATGTAACTTGAAGTTAAAAAGTAAAACACATTCCACCTTATAACGCATACTTTCAAAATATTAAACATGCAACTTTAAGTTAAAAAATAAAACATATCCACTTTGTAACGTATATAGTGTAGAATACCCCAACCATTTTAGTAACCAGGGCCTTTGAAAATATAAGCTTGCAACTTTACTACTGTACAATTATTCTTTCAAGGGATAAGAGTCACCATTCATCCATTGAAGAGACACAAAAAGAATAAATTATCTTGTCGTCAAGTCAAAGAACAACCTTTCTCCGAGGGCTACAGTAACCGAAGCAAATAAGTCGATATTAACTTTTTGATAAACACAATAAGGAGAGAAAAAAACATTGAACATTAATGTCGTTATTCGTCTAAACACAAATCGCACTGCTCCCGATTGGCAAGGCGTTGTGTACAGGGCGGCAAATTTGACGGGATGGTCCAGAATAGTCGGGAGGGTCAAGAATGGTGAGAAATAAGATTTTTTTATTTTTATTTTTAATTTAATTTAATTTAAGTCTAGTAGTTGTGTTTGAATGGTTTTTTTAAATGTGAAAATGGATTTAATATTATTGAAAATTTGTAATATTTATTTAGAAATTTTTTGGTTAAAATCACATGAGAATCAGCTTTGTCGATGTTTTTGGAATTAACAAGTGTGGTTCATTTTCAGGACAAAATGAACCACACTTGTTGGTTCGAAAAGCGTCCACACCAACCTCATTTTCATGTGATTTTAACCAAAAAATTTCTGAAAAATTTTATGGATCACAAAAACCTCAATTCAATCTAATTTATAATACATTAAAATTTCAAAACATAATCACTATGATTTGAATTTACAAAACTTAAATTTACCAAAAAAAAAATTAATTTTTATAATTTTGATAAATTTCTAATCAAATTTAAAACTTAATTTAATTGAAAAAAATTGGACGCAACCAGTACTGGAATCTGACGCTTGAAACGGTTATCATGGATGATTTGCCTATCAAATATTGTTAATTTTTTCCACTTCTATGATTTTACATTTCCATGTTAGATTTTGTTTTTTAATTATTTTTATAGTCCAAAAACCTATAAAACAATTAAGTGCAAACAAAATTTACAAGAAAACATGACCACAAAAAGAAACTACACGGATCAGTGGTAAAAGCAGAGTTACAGTGATGATCAAATTTGACCAGTGCTTTAGGTGTGAAATTCCAACCCTCTACGCAACTCATGCATTGAAATCCAAGATTTCAAAATCGCTTTCCAGTTTCGTTCCGCTAATAGTGGGCATTGACCAAGTAAATGTGCATGCTGGAGACACATGCCCAACTGTCGCAGTGAACTTCACTGCATGTGGTAGCAAAGTGGTGTATTCCAGAGTTACCAAGATCGTTCATTGGCTCAAAAAATCGAAAATGGAATTTGTGATAAACGGGAGTTGATAACTAAGGTAGCCAGGGTTCAACACAAATAAAGTAGCAATTGCACTTTGGTGCAAGGGAACGCTGGAAGGAGGAGATATGAATCATTTTGTGCTATATGAGGGGTAAAATGTGTAATAACTGAAGGAGCTGAATATATTGTTCTTTTGTTTGTGACGATATGGAATATTGGATTTTATTTTTAATAGAAATAATAATTATTAATTTAATTTTATTAAATTTTAATTTATTTAATATTATTTATTTATTTGTTTATTTATTTATTTTTTTAATCTTTATTTTATTTTATTTCTATCTATTTATTTTTTTTATTTTTAAGTTTTAATTAAAAAATTTATTTATCTATTTTATTTGTATTTTCAATTTTATCTTTATTTTATTTTATTTCTATTTATTTATTTATTTATTTTATTTAATTTAATTTTTAATTAATTTAATTTTTTTTATCATAGCATTTAATTATTAAAAATAAAACAAACAACATTATACCAAACGTTTAAAATTGAATTTGATATTTTGATCTTGGGACCTATGGGAAATAGGCCACTTCCATATAAATCTATATATCGAAAACGCTTTAGACAAAGCAACCTTTCATTTAAAACCCTCCCGGATCATCGTATTAAAACGCATTAATCAACGCTTCTATCATTGGAACAAACAGTTAAATCTTCATCTTTATTATATTAAACCCGTTGAATGAATGATTAAGCTCACGGGATAAGACTTTCAATGTGTTTGAATCAAATGTTAAACTTTCTATCGGACCCACACATCAAGTTTTCAACAAACGTTTACCCCTCAAGGAAACGTTGCTCATGCCTTGCGTTATCTTCCACGCAACTCCTTAACACATATACCGTCGATCTCCAAAGAGCTCAGCCAAATGGACCTCGCGTAAATTCACTCACCGAACTTTAACACTCAGCAGCTACGTGACATAAGCGGTAATGTGATGGCGAGGTGTCATGATATGATTGACTTGCGTTCCAAAATGATCAAACCACCCTCGGCCCAGAAGGCACGCAATATCGGTGGTATCGCTTTCAAAACCGATCAACTTCAAAACGCTGCAAAAGAGCTTAAAACCCTAATGCATTCGAATGAAACCATTCGTCTTATGATGCCAATCGACCTCCAAGCAAGCATACGATTTATGAATTAAGGAAATCAGCATTGTATCAACTAATTTCATTTCGCTTCAACATGAGTGTAATTTTAACTCTCAGGTCTCAACCCCGTAAACCAATGCAGGTTCAGTTCCACCATACTCCCTGGCAGTTCACATTATGACATTTTATTTACATAGGACCGCCATCGATCCTCCTCAAGGATCGTTGGTCGGTAAATTCAACACGTAAACTAGGTTAAAAAACTCATAAAATTAATTGTAAATAAAGAGTGATCTTAACACATAAGTACACAGAATTTGAACACACAGGTACACGGAAATCAATAAACAATCTATCGCTTCCCGTCTGTCGGTTTTCCTCCCCGGCCACCGCTGTTTGCCGTTCTATTTACGAATCTAGAGGTGACAATTGTCAAATTTTTATTTGACTGAAGGGCGATAAGAAAATGATTTCATTGGGTGGGATGAATAGTGTCTGCTCAGCCCACTCCAACAAAGGAAACGCCTCCGGCGTAATTATAAACTAATTTTTTTTTTGGGATTTGGGGTTTATATTTGTTTAATTTCTACATATAAAGTTATAAACCAGTTAGGCAACCGAATGGTTAAACCTATAGAAACGTGAAAGTATTAAAAGTAAAAATTTAATTTAAAAATTAATTCATTAATGTATTTGACTAAATAAAGAGAGGCAACCAGTGCTTAAAAACTTAAAAAACTAACAGTATTAATAATTAGTTAAAAATTGAAAATTAAATATTAATAATTAATTGGTTAAAAATATCAATAATTAAAAATTAATAATGGATAATTTAATTCGTTAATGTATTTGACTTAAATAGAGAAAAAATAATAATTGCTAAATACATAGAAAATAAAAATATTAATAATCAATAATTAATTAATTAAATATTATTGTAAGTAGATATGAGTAAACAACATTTATTTGTACAAGGAAGTATATAGACCTTTACCAGGAATTTTGGGGTTTTTTTCCCATTAATAAGGAAAACAAATGATACTAAAGGAATGCAATGAACAATCGCAGAGGAGTAAGCCCCATAATTGAATACCGATCAGCTTCACATTTTTTTGTCCACTATTTCATAAATTCGAGTTGGTGAACAAAAACTCAGGTTGGTAATTGCATTAAGTGCTCTATTAATTGATTGTTCTTTTCAACATAAATTAAATTACATGAAGCTGGTAAAATGTGACATTCATTTTAAAAAAATTACTTTTCACCATAAAGTTAACTATGTTAACTCAATGTAACACATTATATTATTATTTACAACACCCAAAATTTGGCTATTCATAAACTTAATGATTGAATCAAGGTTTTACTTGTGAAAAAATCTAATCTTATTCATTCCAAGATGGTATACAACCTTCATAAACAAATTCTTATTTACCAAGGAATACTTTAATATATTATAAGCGTGGTGTTAAGACTTTGCATGGTTTTCCTCCAATGCTAACCTTACTATCTTTTTTTAAAATCTATTCCATAATGTTTGCCAACCCACCATGAGCATGACCCGTATCAACGATCCCGTCGAAGTTATAGCTGGTATATCTTAACATTTAAAGCGGATAGTACTAGTATTTACACCTTTATGACAACTGTAATATCTGCCATTACACCGCGCGAGTTCCAATGGTACTTTGCTAGATCTGCACCGTCGATTCTTTGTGGACCAGCGGTTATAATTTCGAGCGAGAAATGACCTTGTTAACCTTGCACATCTCAAGCGACCACCGTCATTTGTCATTGTGTTCTTCGACAAGAGGCTTCTCTGCTCCTAAGGGTTTGATCTATGGTAACTCCGGTCCATGTGATGTTCTACTCGGATGGCGGTAGCTTCGAACCTTGCTTCGGCAGCTATGAAACTCAATTGGGTTAAAGAGTTTAATATGTGCTTATCGCTTCATGGATTCATAGTGTGGTTGAGGATTGGTTCAACTACGAGCAACGATGAGTTTTCAAATGGAAATATGCCCTCAATCTCCTTGGAAACTTCTTCAACTCCGATTCTCCAATACCCAACCAGGTATTACATTCTGTCTTCTTTGAAATTTGGGTTTTTCCCCATCTCTATCTGTAGAATTTGGAGTTTTGTTTAAATTTTAGTAGAATGTTATAATGTTAGGTTCTAACTCTTTTATTACTTCATTCACCTCAGTCTGATGCTCAACATACTCAAGGGACAAACCCCTTACAGGTTATCTCCTCACTGACTTCACTCTATGGGTAATGTCTTTTCTTTTTGTCTTGATTATTTTTATATTCTGAAAAACCTAATTCAAAACCCATTCCGTGGTTTCCATTGTTCGCAAGTTGGTATCCTCCATCTCCGGGGCGGAGTCCTCTGCACCCAAAAATTTTGCATGTCGCTTGCCGGCTTCTCAAGCTTCTTGTTGATGCACTGGCTTCTCCTTACAGGCACACAAAGATTTTTCCTCAAAACGAAGGTCTTTCGACCTATGCAAATTAAGGGTTTATTGACAAACCTTGCTCATTTATTCTGGGTTGTAACATGTATAGAATTGTTCGACTCTTTGTTAAAATTGTAACAGTTTTTCCGGTCAAATGCATAGGCCCTGTTAGGCTTTGCTCGCATATTTTGTTCTGTGAGATTTTCCATATGGATAATGTTTTATATGAACCCTTACAGTTATAGTTCTTCAGTACTTAAACTCAGACTTTTTTTTTCTCCGATATGGAAATAACTACTGTTATAGAATTATGTTTCTCGAGTCTTCCTTATATGGTTATTACGCTATATGAATTTAGACATTGTAACTCTCTATTTACATTTCTTCATGAAAGTTCATAGTTTGTAATATATGAATAATTCATTTCCTTATTATCTTACATTCGCATTTAGCATATATATTCCTGCTCATTGTTTTCGTATTTATATGCTTATTCTTCGAGATTATGCTTGGATTTGGATGTATTTTACCTGTCTCTATTGTAACTTTAATCTCTAGTATTTACTTTCTTTTTCTGCAAAGATACTAGATTTGTCTTTTTGTTATAGGTTCTCATTGTTTCGTTGGCAACTGGATCACCTATATTCCAGTCCGTGTATAGAATAATAATAAAGTTAGTGATGCATATCGGGTTGGGGTTTCACCCCTGTGCCCAGTACCAACGACTCAACTCGCATTATCTTAACTAGACAACTTTGGTTAGTAGTTATTTGGACAGTAATATTTAAATTCCAGTTTTACACAATCTCCCTTTATACTACTTTGTCCCAATTTTATTCTAGATGCATCTTGACACATTTAAAAAAGGAAATCATGTATCTATAACAAATTGCTGTGCACAGCTATCCAGCTTATGTTTGTTGTACTTTTCATATATTCTTCAGCTAAACTGTAATAATTTCAAGTTTAATCTATATTTATAATACAACAGTATTACACATAAATCATTTGTATCATCTTCAAGTTTTAATCTATAAATCGTTCAGAAGTAATACACAGAACTTCAGCAAGTATTTACTGAATCCATTAATTATGCTAACTTTCCCTTCCCTAACATATGATAGGTTCCAAGAAAATAATAGCATCTCTTCTGAAATCAAATAACATATTTCTTTGAACATTAAACTTGAAACTAATCATTTTCTTGTCTAAATATTATCAAAACATACAGTCACTTATTTGGAAATGTATTTTCTCTTGGTGTCCACCCAACCTTCAAGAGAGGCAATTATGTCCTCTTCTTGCCCCCGTGCTCCACCTGAAGAGGTACAAGTTGATAGGAGATTTTCTGTTGTGACCTCAAGACTCCAAGTCTAATCAGTGCCAGAAATCTTCAGGAAATTCTGAGTGTTTTCCACTTATCTCTGCTAGCTTAGGAAATCTTCACTCTTTTCCTTAGCCCATGAACAAAACCCCAATTCCTCACTTGTATGAGTCTCTTATCCTTAGAGGAGCAGGTAACTATTCAAACTGTCCAACCACCTTTTAGTTCTTGGAAACATTTACCATCAACCTTTTTACTTTTACTTTCCATAACTAATTTTTATTATTCACAATTAAAAAGCAAAATAACTTTTCCAACAAAAATATTAATTGTCTTAGTCTTTTTTCCTTAAACAAATAATAAAATTCATTTAACTAGTTAACAGTAAATGCAGTTGTCACAAATTCCCCCTGGAAGTAACACCATCCTTGATTTTTCATTCCAACTCAGCAAATAGCTCTAGGTAAGTCTCGTGCACAAAACCTTCATCCTCCCAGGTTGCCTCATCCGAGCCGAAGTGCTCCCATTGCACTTTAACCTGGGTGATGACTCGCTTCCGGAGCATAATTTCCCTCTGGTCAAGTATGTGTTGCGGCTCAACCAAAAACTCACCATCCATCTCTACCTACAAACAACAAAGTTCTTTGTCAATTTTTTCATAGTTAAATCACATTTCAAGTTAGGATTTTTAATTCTATCCTACCTGTATATTCTACCATTGTGTTACGTGCTTTGAATCATGCACATATCGCTTTAATAGGGACACATGAAACACATTGTGTACTCGAATGTGACTGGGTAAAGCCAGTTGATAGGCCATAGGTCCTACCCTTTCCAAAATTTGGAAGGGTATCATTTCTCTCTTGGTATAGGATTCTAACCATCTCCATCGTCATCCTCTTCCTCCACATCATCCTCTTCTAACTTCTGTTAATCAGTCACATAAAACAAAAACCTCTTTTAAAAATCCTTTGTTGAAGCTTGATGTAAAGTTTGAGTTGCCAATGTTTAATGGTGATGTTAATGCAGAGAAATTGGATAACTGGATAAGACAGCTGGAAGTCTATCTAAGAATCCAGAATTTGCATGATGATGACACTAAAATTCAATTAGCCTCTTTGAGAATGGATGGAGCAGCTTTGGTTTGGTGGGAAGCCAAGACTAGAGAGGAGATTAAAAAGCATGGTAAGATAACTCTAACATGGAATGAGTTTATTACTGCTATTAAGAAACAGTTTTATCCTCTTGCTCACATTCAAAAAGCAATCATGAATTGGCAAAGTTTTAGGCAACTTAAAGGTCAAAATGTGCAAGATTATACCCAAGAGTTTAGAAGGAGAGCACTTCTACTTGGAGTAGACTTACAAAGTCAAGATACCTTGTTGAAATACATAGGAGGTTTGCACAATTATCTGCAACATACTATCCTAATGTTTAATCCTACTAGCTTAGATGAAGTCTGTGTGCAGGCTACACATTTAGAAGCTAGAGGAAAGAATGCTTTTGATGCTTTTGATGAGGATAGTACTTTTAAAAACAAAGGAAAGAAGAGAGTTGCTAATTCAAGAAAAGACAAAGGAAAGTTCTTTTGCAAGAACTGTTCGAAGACAAGTCATGATGAAGATCATTGTTGGAAGCTTCATCCTGAACTGAAACCAGAAAAATTCAAGAACAAAAACAAGACCAAAGAAAAGGAGAAAATTGTTGCAACAGTTGAGCAAGACTTAGGGTCAGACTCAGGAGATGAGACAAAAAGCATAGGCATGGTTTTAAAGAACACTAAGGGGAAAGAAGTGGTGCAAGACACAAATCCCAGTTCTAGCTCTTTGAATTGTCACAAAGATACTCATGATGAAAAGAGGAGAATAGAGCTTTTCCATGTGAGGGTAATTTCCAAACATACCAAAATTGACACACTATTTGACAGTGGGTCACAAGCTAATCTTATTTCTGAAGATTTGGTCAAGCAGCTGAAACTTGAGACCATTCCACATCCGAAGCCTTATCCACTTGGATGGATTTGCAAGGATGCCAATTTGCAAGTTTCAAGGAAGTGCATATTGCGTTTTGCAATAACTGCACACTTTATTGACACAGTGGAACTTGATGTGGTGCCGCTTGATATCTCAGGTATTGTTTTGGGAAGTCCTTATTTATTTGACAGGAAGGCCATCTTTCATCGCCATGAAAACAAGTATCATTTGTTCAAAGATGGTAAAGAGTACATTGTGAGAGCTCACAAGAAGAAGATGGAATCTTCTTTACTCCATGCAGGTCAATTGAAGAGACTGGTTAATGCAAGTCAAAGTCTAACTTTGTTGATGTTGAAACGACCAGATTTTGAGCATTTGCCATTTTATGATGTTGCTAATAATTTGTTTCAGTCTGATAACAGTTTGTCTTTGAAAGAAGATGTTGTTATGTTGCGTAAATTGCCTTTTGGGTCAGCCAATGTAGTGAATGAAGTGTCAAAGAAAAGCAGTGCAAGCAGCAAGAAGGACACAAAATTCAGCATGGGAAAAATTTGGTTTCAGAATGGTACAATTCGCCATGGGCACAGTTTGCAAGGTGAAGGTTGTTTTAAGTCTTTCTGGAAGTTTGATCAATGTAGAGAAAGTTTGTTTTCTGCAAAGTACAATTGCTGTTCTGCAAATTTTAATCATTTGCATCATGACTCAGTCAATCTTAGCAATGGTAGATCAGTTGATTCCAGAGACAGGTTGTCATTTTCTCAAAAGCTTCAGTTGATGAAATCAGGTAGATTTCAGTTGTTCAAGGGTGGAAGAGTGGAGAATCAGTCTCCACATCATCAGTTTCAGTAATCAGAAAGCTTTTGAGGGTCCAAAAGCTTCCCATTTTGGAGGTGTGATCAGGAGATCAAGTATCTTGAAGAAAAATGCTTAAAAATGAAGTTGCTCAAAATGGCTCAGAAACAGATCGATTGGAAAGTGCTCGTCAATACGATCCCAATGCCGTGAACGACACTCAAATCCGATGTCGTATGCAGAAGTTATTCAAGTTTGAAGATTTCTCAATTTCAATTAAAAATGCCAAAATTTGACTTTGGAAAAAAAAAATTATTTAAAAAAGAATATTCCACAGAATATTATGAGAATATTCCTTGGAATATTCCACAAAATATTCCACAGAATATTCTGTTTTTTGGCCAATCATAAGGCGCCACATGGCTAGCCCGGAGGCCGCCACGTGGGCCCCAAGTCGAATTGGAAATGGCGTATTAAAATTTTTGGTGGAGTGGCCGGATTCGAACGCAGGACCAGGCGGGTGATAACCCAACGTCTTAACCGCTGGACCATGGTTCGTCGTTGTTTAAACATTGCCAACCCGCATATATTTAAGGTTTGAAGTTGTTTGGGCGGGGCCCGAAAGGGGGCCAGCCCCTAAGGGCCAGCCCCCTTCCCATGGAACCACAGGCGGGAACCACAACCAAAAAACTCGGCGCGCTTTGTAAACGGGCGGTTAACTCTGTGTTATGGATATGGTGTGTTTTTATTATAAAACGTTTGTATTTATTAAAAACAGTTGCAAGACCGCCGACATGTGAATGCACGTTTGGCCATAACCATAATATTTATTGCCAAACGATTAACCGCGCGGATAGTTGGTGACTCCGCCCATTTTGGCGCCACCCCCTATTTTGGTGGCCTTATCTACAGTTTCTCCACAATTAGTGGAGCTTCTCAAGGTCAAACTGGCAGTTTAGTAAATGTGGCATAACTTCTGCTAGGGGAGGTCTTTGAAGACGAATTTTTTTTTGATTTTGGGTGTAGAGATCATTCTGGAGCTGTTGGAGGTGTCTGCAGAGCCATCAGGGCATTCTATCTACGAATTTTACAGCGCTTTTGACAGTGGAGCCATCAGGGCCAAAGGGAAAGAGTGTTGCATTGGGCTACCTTCCTCCAATGGAGCGAGAGTGCATGGGGGCCGGGTAGCCTCAGTTCATCCTTTCCTAAGTGACATCACGTCAGTCACCCCTCTGATCCATCTCACAATATGGAAAATTGTTTATTCTCACAATTTCGGTCCCGAACTGAGCCAACTTGGCACAGAGGTCCACCTGAGTACTCCTCTTAGGTTTGATCCTCCCACATACACATAGTTCTCCCACTTCGAATTCCCGATAAGTCCTCTTTTTATCTGCATAGATCTTATGTCCATCTTGTGCAGCCTTCAAATTTTGTCTTATCTTCTTTAATTCTTATTCCATTTCAGCAAGCATTTCTGCTCCCAACATTAGTTTTGTTTCGGGGCTACTCTAATTTATTGGTGTGCGACACTGCATCCCATACAAGGCCTCGAAAGGACTCATCTTAAGGGACTCTTGATAACCATTGTTGTAAGAAAATTCAATAATATGCAAATAGTCTTCCCATTTGGCTGGTTGTTGCATCACATACATGCGCAACATGTCTTCCAACACTTGGTTTAATCACTTGGTTTGATCGTCTTTATGGGGATGATAAGTTGTACTAAAGTTTATTTGGGTCCCAAAACCTATAAGCAAAATCTTCCAAAATGTTGATGTAAACTTAACATCTTTGTCTGAGATAACCGTCTTCCGAATACCATGCAGCCTAAAAATTTCTCTCATGAAGATGTCTGTGATCTGTACAGTATTTTAAGTAGACTGCACAGGTATAAAATGTGCAAATTTACTCAATCTATCCACTACCACCATGATGGAGTCATTTTTCCTTTTTTTCCGCAGTAAACTTGTAATGAAATCTAGGGATATGACCTCCCACTTCGTCAGATCACAATCATGGGATGCGATAATCGACAGCATTCAGATGAAATAGGTAACACGACCTCAAACGGGGAACTCTAGCCCAAAAACGCTCAAAAAACATGAAAAAACACCCCCAAAAAAAAAAATGTGTCTTCCAGAACGCACTTGTTTTTTTTCGAAGGTCAAATTTCAACATTTTCTAAAATTATGCTAAAAACAAAATTGTTTGTTGAAAAAAGGATTGAAAAAACACCCCCCCAAAAAAAAGTGTGTCTTCCAGAACGCACTTCGTTTTTTTTAAGGTCAAATTTCAACATTTTATAAAATTATGGTAAAAACAAAATTGTTTCTTGAAAAAAGGATTGAAAAAACACCCTCAAAACAAAACCAGTTGATGCTGGAATAACAAAAAAAAAAATTGTGTCATAATTTTGACACTTGTGACAATGGAATTAAAGACAACATATTAGGACATTTTTTAAAATCGTAAATTTCTAACATTTTTGATAAATGATGTTAAAGATAAACAAATACATGTCTGGAGGGCTTATAATTTTGAACAATTTTCATCCATGTTGTTAAACATAAAATATATTGACTTTAAACAACCCCAAATTTGTAATTATTTTCAACCATAACCTTAAAGATAAAGGTAAATCTAAAGTTTTTCAATCTTAAGTGTTCAACATACTTGAACAATGAAATTATGGAGAAAATATAAGACTTAACAATTTAAAATAGAAATAAGTAAGAGTAATTTTAATTTTAAAGAATAAAAACTTATCTTTTTTCAAATCTTAGCATAAGACAAATTTAAATATAATTTCAACCAAAACCTAAAAATCAAGCATCAAAACAAATTGTTCTGTTTCAATGACGCATATAATTATTAAAACTTTTAAAAGTATCTTATACCAAATGGTAACAATACATAATATCATGGTAATATCACCGCATAATCTAAAAATTCAACATTAGTTTCTATTTTCTATTTTACTTATAATTAAAATATCAACATTGGTACATTGAATATAACATAAATTATTTTTGTAATTCATTGTTACATTGTCGATATTATAAAGAAATGAATTCTTCATAATTAAAACGTATAATCCAACAAACATAGAAATGTCTCAGAACTTCATGAAAAATGAGATGGAAGTCAAAATTTTTATTTCAAGTTACCATGCAAACATCAATTACAGAAAAGTGTCTTATATAGTTATTCAAAATCAGCCATAGGTTCTGGCACACCATCATAATCTACATCTTCAGATGAATGGCTCGATGCAGATGAAGATGATCCATATTCTTCTCTTTCATCAACTAGTGCTCCATCTGAGCCAACATGCATGCCCACCATTTCAGAGTTCAAAAGTCTTGTAGATCTACGTCTACATTCTGCAGAGTCCCATCTCAACAGTAATTGTTCTGGTAGCAATTTCTTCAAAATATTTATGGTCTGCAACCGAAGAGTTCCTCTCTTTGTCAAATTGAAGTCATACACAAGTATGTCAACATCCTCCAATTTTAAGGCATATGTGCGGCGACGATTTATATTTGTGCCCTTTCTTTTTCTCTTTCTGCCAATTATTTTTTCCACTACCATCTCTGGCTTGTACACACCATTGAAAGGGTGGGTACTTGTGGCACACCAATGTACATCAACAGTTGTAATCTCTTCATTTTCATTAATGACCTTTATAACCTTGGCAATCCAGAATGGATAGCCAAGTGGATCTTCATCTGCTAACACTGCTATCATGCAACCCTCCTTAAGATCCTGCACAGAACCCCGGTAAAGGTCTTCCATGGCTTCACGTTGTGCATGTGATCTTCTAGAACCAATATAGATTTCTCTTTCCTCTACCTGTGGGGAATTAATAATAGCTTGAGGCTGTTGTTGTTCAACATTGTGTGTTTCCTAATGTTCATGTTCATTTGGCATATTTTGTGGCCAAAAAAAAGGAGTCTTCAAAAGCGTATCCTCATTTATTGATCTTGAAATCATATCACTTTGATTACTGAAAAAATACTCCCACCAAACTGAATCAGCAACATCGAAGTATTCATATGTATCTCTAATACATCTTTTAATTTCCTCTAGACATTCAAAATAATTTATCTCTCTCTTCTGCCTTCATGCATTATGGAGTTCGGAAACTGACTGTAATAACAATATCTTTGATGAAAACATTGGACGCTCTGGAATGAACTTAAAAAATGCTAAACCTGATGATGGTCCCCATTCTTCAATAGTTGAATACTTCTTGCCCCATATAAGTGTTATCCCATCAATTTTTTTGATATGAAATTGATGTTGGAAGCTAATGTCGTTAAGTTTTTCAATGCATTTCTCCTCACCATGTGATCCAAAAATAAACCTTCGCATGTCAATAGTTTCTTCCAACACATGAAAAACAGGCTCTGGAATGTACGATTTCTTAATACATTCAATTAATGATGGCAGGATCCCAACACCTTTCCTTCTCAATGTTACTGAAAAACGACTGAACATTTGATCAATATGATCATGAGTATGCCCAACAAGAAGGAAACCAACCTTTATCTTTTTAAAAATCCCCAATTCAACAAGCATGTTTAGATACCCAAAAAGAACTTGATTTTTGTTCTCACGACTTGTGTTGTCTAATTGTAAATACAAAACTTCAGGAAGAATCCTAGACCAATGAGTAACCACATCATGGATTATAGTTATGGTCAGATTTGTATCATTGTGAATATTTGGAGTTGTGAAGAAAACTCTTGGAAACATCTTCTCATTAAATACCATACAACCAACCAAGTGAAACTGAATGAAATTTTCCTCCTGTAATTTTTTTGGCGTGCTGACAAAATGTGGAAGAAGTGTTTTCTTTTGGTCCATACCATCAATTATCAATCCCAGATATTTATTTGGATGATCATAACACTTCTTTCGATGTTTATACAACTTTTGTCTTTCACTTGTTTGCTGATTGCGATGGTCTTGAAGTTCTTTGAAAACGGAATCTGTACATAAAATAAAAGAAACATATGAATAAATATATTTTCATAGTTGATAAGTATCAAATTTTAAAAAACAATGTTTTTAACACATACCTCTTTCCGCCCCTTGACATTTATCTCTTTTTGCTTTAAGAGAAGCACATGTGCTGCAAATCCCCATCCTTGTCTTCTTAGGAATACGAACATTGTTGAATTCAGTTTTCCATATCCTTGTAAAATAAGAATATGTAATAAAATTACCAATTCCTTCAATAGCTTCTGCATAATCTTTGTATAACATGAATATTTCTCATCTCGAGAAATTATCTGGAATATGTATTGTGTATTTATTTGGCATACACTCTCCATGATTTGAAAAGAAGTCTTTCATCCATGTCTTAGCAGTATTTGCAAACGGCCCCACCTCCCGTTTATGACGTGCTTCTGAATAATATGTGGGATCCTTTTCCAATCTATTCTGAATTCTTGACAAACGACAATTACCAATTGAATACAACATTTTGAACGCCTTTCTGCAAAGCAATACATTCCCAATATGATAATCATAACCTGCTAGTGTAGATTGCATGCAACCCACTAAATATGAATTTTGCATGCTTTTATTCATCGACATATATGTTTTCCTTTTCTCCAAAGCAAAGTTGAAATCCATATTTTTCAAGCAATCCCTTCGACAACATTCACTTGAAATCAAATGAATGACATAACTTTTTGTCGTGAGATATTTTGTCCTCGCCCTTGTATAACTGGAATGCTTTGGATTGATATGAAAAGGTCTACTCCTACTCTTAGTTGCAATATTTGCTTGCAACGGCTTCATCATTCCATCATCCTTTGTAAAAGTAGTTTCATCACCATTAGGAGGAATATTATCCCCACTATCATCATCCTCAACATAGTTAAGAAATTCATCAACATCATTGCCTGGAAAATTTTCTTTACCATCATCAATTGAAGAAAACATTTCACAAGAATCATCGGCACTTTTGTAACCCCGACTCAAAAGAAATTCTTCACCATCTTGACCCATGCTTTCAAATTCTTCCCTGGGAGGATTCAATTCTTCATCACCATGAGTGTCTTTGAAATGGTCACTTAGAGAAAATGCAATATTCAGATCTGTGCCTCTAAAATTATCATTTGCAAGAAACTCTTCATCCTCCCCTTCCTCAGTGGTGCTCTCATAATCCTTGGGATTAGGCATAAGTGGAAGCTTTGAATTTGTATTCACTAGAATTTCTTCACCCTGCCCCTCCCCTTCCTCACTAAAGCTCTCATAGTCCTTAGGATTGGAAATAAGTGAATGCCTTGAATCTATATTTATTGGAAATTATTCATCCCCCCCTTCATCAAGCAGCTGCATAACTTTAGATTGTGATCTATGGATATTTTGATGCTGCAAATTCTTCATTCCCCTCTTCCTCAGTGGTGCTGACATAATCCTTAGGATTAGGACGAAGTGCATATTTTGACTTTGCAAATTCTTCATTCCCCTCTTCATCTGTGGTGCTGACATAATCCTTAGGATTAAGACGAAGTGGAAATTTTGACTCTGGAATTTTTTCGTCCCCCTCTTCATCAGTGGTGTTTGCATAATCCTTAGGATTAGGACGGAGTGGATATTTTGACGTTGTAAATTTTTCATTTCCCTCTTCATCAGTGGTGCTGGCATAATCCTTAGGATTGGGACGAAGTGGATGTTTTGACTCTGAAACATTATCATTCCCCTCTTCATCAGTGGTGCTTGCATAATCCTTACGATTAGGACTAATTTGATATTTTGACTCTGGAAATTTTACATCCCCCTTTTCATCAGTGGTGCTGGCATACTCCTCAGGATTAGGACAGAGTGGATATTTTGACTCTACAGATTCTTCATTCCCCTCTTCATTTGTTGTTCTCATATAATCCTTAGGATTAAGCTGAAGTGGATATTTTTCATCTCCCTCTTCATCAATGGTGTCCTCATAATCCTTGGGATTAGGACGAAGTGAAACTTTTGACTCTGCAATTTCTTCATCATGCCCTTCATCACTGTTGCTTTCATAATCCTTAGGATTAAGAGTAAGTGGTATAACTGGCGCTCGATTTCTTGACTCTCTATTCATGGTGAATGAACTCCCGTTATATTCATCACTCTGAATAGAGTTGTTGCGTGACGAAGATGTTGATGTTCTAAAAAGAAAAACTTCGTTATCAGAAGAAACCATGGCTTCCAACAAGAATAGGTTGAATGATACAAATTCCTCTCCCACTTACAATATATAGCTTAAAGACTGAAAATTTCTCTCCAAATTTTCCCTCCAAAAAAATTCGCGAAAAAATTTCCCTCCAAAAAAATTCACGAAAAACTTTAACTATTTTAACTATAATGACTACATGTAAATATTTTAAATTTTTTATTTTAAACTTACATTATATTCATCTAAAATATATTTCAATTTTTTTTTTTAAATATTCCTTTCATGCATGTCTTCGAAACTAAAATAATTTTTTTATTTGAATAGTTTAAGATTGACTACATGTAAATATTTACAAAAATAACATGATGTAAATATTAACTATTTAAACTATAATTAACTACATGTACATATTTTAGATTTTAAAATTTAATCGCATGATTTTAAACATTGATTACATATAAATATTAACTATGATAACTAAATACAAATATTAACTATTTTATCTATAATATTAAATATAATTAACTACATGTAAGTATTTCATATTTTAATATTTAATCTGAGATTATATTTGAATTATTCAACATTCAGTACATGTAAATATTAAATAAAATATTAATTATGATAACTGCATGCAAATAATAAGTAGTTTAATTATAGTATGAACTATAATAAATTAAATGTAACATTCAGTACATGTAAATATTAATTATGATAACCACATGCAAATAATAAGTATTTTAACTATAATAAATTAAATGTAAATATTTTAAATTTGAAATTTTAATCCCACATTCATTAAACAGTAAATCAATCAGACAATATACGATATTTAAAAGGAATGATTGTTTTTATTCATCACATCACATCAAGTTTTCTGGTATTTGTTAGAGCAAATTTATGGAGGTGTTGCGTTGGCATTGGTAACTTCGTGGAGGCATTGCATTGGCATTGGAAGCTTTGTGTCGCTATTGGTAATTTTGTGGAGGTGTTGCATTGGCATTGGTAACTTCATGAAGGCATTGCATTGGCATTGGAGGCATTGTGTTGCTATTCGTAATTGTGTGGAGGCGTTGTGTTGGCATTGGTGACAGCAGCTTCTTACATTTCAAAGGTTAGTTTTCCTTCTATTCTGTCAATTTAGAGATGATTTTGGGAAAAATCTGTTTTTCTATAGTTTTTTTGTGTTCAAAAACTACTTTTTTAAGGTTTTTAGGTTCAAAAACCTTGATTTTTTAATATTTTTTTAGTGGAGAAAATGCAAAAAAAACTGAATTTTTTAGGGTTTTAAGAACAAAAATTTAGATTTTTGGGGTTTTTAGGGTTTTAAGAACAAAAATTTAGATTTTTTTTCTTTTTTAAGACTTATAGGTTCATTTACACATAAAAATCCATAAAACGACCATGCACATAAAAAAAAAGTGGCCTTATAACATTTTTTATTTGTATTTTTTTTTTATCATAAATATATGAATGATTTCATTATTTAAAATTTTTTTTTATGTGAGAATTTTTTATTTTATATTTTATTTTATTTTATTTTTTTAATTTTAGATCTTTGTTTTATTTTTTTAATTTTAAATCTTTAATTTTTTTTTCCTTTATTGTTTTGTTATATATATACATATATATATTTTTAATTGTATTGTGATATATATATATATATATATATATATATATATTATAATCTTAAAACATATATTTTTTTAATAGTTTATTATATTGTTTTGTTTTTTTTTTTAAATTATATGTTTAAATTGTAAAATTTAAAAAAAAATTATGTATTTTGTTTATATGTTTAAATTGTAAAATTTAAAAAAAAAATTTAAAAAAAAATTATGTATTTTGTTTATTGGTGGTGCCGGCCACCCGGGCGGCGCCACGGGGGCGGCCCACCCGCCTCCCGGCGCCCCCATCGGCCGAGGGTCGATTCCGCCGAGCCTCGCCCGTTGGGCGCCGGGGCCGCCCGGGCGGCCGCCACCACAAATAAACAAAAAACATATTTTTTTTAAAATTTTATAATGTTTTGTTTTTAATTGTTTTTTTTTTAATTTTTTTTAAAATTTTATAATGTTGTTTTTTTAATTGTTTGTTTTTAATTTTGGTTTTTTTTTTATAATTTGGATTTTTAATTTTTTTTTATAATTTTTTTGTTTTTTTTTAATAATTTGTTTTAAGAACACATTTTATAATTTTGATTTTTTTTAATTTTTTTTTTTTAAACAATTTATTTTAATAAAACAATCATAGAAACATTGTTATATATAAATATAAAAAAAAAATTGTTATATAATGTAATAAAAACATTATTAAATAATAAATGTTAAAAATTTCAAAATATAACAAATATATATATATATATATATCAAAAAAAAAATACAATGTAATAAATTTACAAAAAAAAAACATTTGTTTTAATATAACAATAAAAATTAATTAAAAATATATATATATAACAATACAATTAATAAAATAAAAAATTATATAACATTATAATATTTGTTATAGATACTTAATAACTTTTTTGTTTTTTTTTTTAAATATTAAACACAAACTGAAGTTTCAAAATACTAGTTTATTTTTTAAGTTTAACTTTAATGCTTTAATTTCAAACTATTTAGTTTTAGAAATACATTTTGTTTATTAAATTTATTTTATTCGCAATATTTTTCCATTAACTAATATATATATATATATATATTTATCAGGAAAATGGCATCAAAAAAGATTTCTGTGAATGTTTCTGCACCTAGGGCAGCAACTCCCAAATCTATGGCAGCAACTCCCAAATCTACAGCTGCAGCTCGACGCACTATGGATACAACTCCCAAATCTATAGTTGCAGCTCGACGCACTATGGATACAACTCCCAAATCTAAAGTTGCAGCTGAACGCACTATGAACACTATTGGACGCAATAAGGATATTGTTGCACACACTAATAAAAGTCAAGCAAGTGGGGCACCAGGTTCATTAAAGGTTATTTCTGATTGGAAAAACGCCAAGGAAATAGATAAAACCAATTTCTCATGTTATCTTGAAGACAGTGAAACAGAGGTTGATATACACATCTATCTGATTTGTGGTATGATTGACTTAAATGAGAAATATGAGGTGATGGGCAGAGTACGAGACATATGTATGGTCCCGAATACAAACACTATTTATGTTCTTCTAAGGGAGGCTCAGAAATGTGAGAAGGTTAGATATCATCTATCAATCTTCAAGTACGACACAGATGAAACAACTTCAAAATTTTCTGAAGAAATAGCAAACAACATTGCAAATAACATTGTAAGTATGCTTATTTTTATTTCCTCTATGCATTATTGTAAGGATGATTCAAATTTTTATAAATTATTGATCATTGACATGTTTTATTTTGTTTCATAGGATTTTGTTCCGAGTCTTTCAAACATGTTTGAAGGTATTTATATGTTGGTGCCAAATGTTATGGATGTGATCAAAACTTTCCACAAAGACAAAGCAGAGGAAAGGAGATTGAAGCAAAGAGAAATAGCTCGTGACACTGCAACAGTACAAAGAGGGGATCAACCAAGTGTCACTAAGGTGGGTCAATCTAATAAACTTAAACATGTTTCTTTTGAAGGTGTCGAACATGAAACATAAAATTATGATAGAATTAGTGAGGAGGAGATGAGAACTATTGTGCAAAAGAAGAAAACAGATCAGACACCAAAAAGAAAAATTGCCAAAGATCTCTCTCTTGTACCTCATAGAGGAGAGCTTGTTTATAAAGAAACCGATATGTTATCCAATAAGGCTAGGAAATCAAATATTGGTGAACTTGTAAAGGTCATGAGCAGCAGTGAAAAACAAATTGAAATCTCTTACGGAAGCAGAGAAATCATAACACCAGGTGCTGAGTTAGAGGATGGCATTATTAAAACAAAACAAAATGCTATTCGACAAGAGTTGAGGAAGAATAAATTAATTCTTGGTGGCCAAACATTTGAACTTAATGTTAACCAATTTTATGGCTCAGATGAAGGGCAATCTCAATATCAAATTAGAAAGGCCCATCACCCACATGTACATAATCTGAAAACATTGTTCAGGTTCAATCCATATGCGCATGTGGTGGATTATGTGGTTCTTGTCGATCCATGTCAGGTTCCCAACAAACAAGCATTTGACAAGGCAAAATGTTTTGATTATAAATATTATGTAATTGGAGGAAACCATTCAATAGAGGCTAAAAGACAATTGATTGCAAAATATCCCAATAACTATCTTTTTCAAACAGTGAAATGCATCATTTACGCTGGCTTAACAGAAATGGAATCAAAGTTATTGGCATGGGATCATAATGCAGATAATGAGTACAGAATGAAAATGAATTTCATCCAAAGGGTCAGATTTATTCATAATGAATTCATAGAAAAATGTCATGGGGATAAGACAGAAGTTAGTGTAGCATTTCGAAAGGAATGTTTAATGGAAATAGGTTATCAAATTGATGAAAAAAAAGCAAAAGATGGAAAATTGAATACAAATCTCTTCAGAGGCACAGATAACATTTTTCAGTTGGCATTTAGAACTGGGGAGGTATGGGATTTGATTGATGACATTTTTGATCGATGGGAGAATATTTCCATAAAAAATCAAAAAGTTAAAAAGAGTAAACCCATAATATGTACCAACAGTAAGGGGGGTCCTGAAATGAAGCAGCTTCCAGAGGATATGACTATTACACCTTGGAGAACAATGCAAGGTGGGAAGGATGATAAATTAGTCAAATCAGTATTAGCCCGTGTGAAGTCGGGTGAATTATCAATGGAAGAAATGTGTGCAGAATTTCAAAAGTAAGTTTCTTGAATTATTTCTTTCATTATAATTTTATTTTTAATAAAACATAATGATATTGGTAGAATTTGTTATACATGTCAATATATTAACGTTTTTAACTTGATTTATTCAGTCAGAAAATTTATATGAAAATACAAGAACACATGGTTAAAATGTTGAATGAAGACAGTTGGGATGATGTTGTACGCAACTACCCAGAAGCAAGTTCTACATCAACACTAAAAGAGTTTTATATTGCATTCAATAAGGTATGCTGATTTATAAATTTATTTTATTCATATTTTAACTATTTTTATTTTATTACTTATACATATATATATATATATATTTTTATGTCATTAAAGATGTCGAAGAAGGATGGAAATGGAGTACCAGATACTTTCAAAAGCTTTATTGAAAAAAATAAGATGGAGAACATGAGAAGGAAGCGTCTTATGAATGTTGAACTAGATCCTACTCTTAATCATTACATTTGGAATGGGCTCAAAAGTGTCCAATATCAAATAATACAAGGTGACTGTGAAGACATTGCAACACTAATACCTAAAAGGGAGTATGGCCTAGTTATTGCAGATATTCCTCATGGTTTCAATTTCCCAGACATTGAATATGATAGAGAACCATATACTTATCAAGATTTTAATAAAGTGGTTACGGGTTTTCAAGAAGTGACAACATCACCACTTTGGCGATTTGTGACATTTCATTCAGACACACAGTTTCCAATGTTATTAACAAGCTTCAAGGGTAAAGAAAACTCAAGGATGCAACTTACATGGTAAGATTTTGAAATTGTATGTTTGATTCCTCCTAAAAAATTTTATTCATGTAAAATTTAATTGAACTTTTACTATGTTATGTAACAGGCAAAAGTCAAATATTGTTTCTTCCGAAGATCAACCTATTATAAATGATTGTGATTTCATCCATGTTGAATGTTGGACAAAAGAGGATAGCTATAAGCATATTATTATGAATCAAGTAGATGGGAAGAGTCATAGTCAAGTATTGGTTTATGATGCAGTGGTAAGAAAACTAACATATGAAGATAAAGATGCAAAAGGAGATATAGTTAACATTTATCAAAAACCACAAGCATTGATTAACTATCTTATAGATCTATGTTCAAATGAAGGAGAATGGGTTTTGAATTTATTCTCAGGTTCAGGTAAGTTTTAATATACAAATTTAAATTTAAATATTGTCTTTTTTACTTTTTATGTCTCCATAGTAATTTTCTTACTTATTTTTTTTGTGCTTGATGATTAGGTACAACACTAGCATGTTGCCTACAAAAAGGAAGAAATTGCATTTCCATTGAGAAAGATTCAGTTCAATGCAAATTTATTCAACAAAGAATTAACGCTCTTAAATTCCTTCCAGATGCAAAGCAAGAAGTTGGTTTGAGGAAAGGAGATTTTAATGAAACACGTGTGGCAAAAAAAGCAAAGGAACCTCAACCACCATTATATGGAATGATTGGAAAGGGACACTTTGGAAGATTTGCTGACATGAAAGATCCATTAGAAGACGGCGATGATCAAAATGAAGAAGCAAATGTTGCGGAAGAAGCCATCAATGCTGTTCTAGATGATGTTGAAGATGTATTAGTTGATATTGTTGATGATGTTTAAGTTATGCTTGCAAACAAAGCTTATTTTTCAGAACTACTAATCAGCTTTACTTGTAATGTTTAGACTTTGATATTTTATGAGAACAACCCTTTTTTTTTTGCAAAAAACATGTGATTGCTATTATTTTTTGACATAAAATTCAATAAAAATGTTGTTTTCTTAAGTTTTTTTGTTAAAATTCTCCCAAAAAATTAGTTTATTTAATATGTTTTTTTCAACAAAAACTCTGTAAAAGTGTATTTTTTGCATTGTATTTATATTGAAAAATTGTATTTTTTGTCATATGGTTCAAAATATTGGTTGTTTAGCGATAATTTTTTTGATGTGCATTGAAAAATTATTTAACAATACATAAACATGTGGAAAATATAAACTTTAGAATATTGACCTTTTTTCCATCTTTTATGTATGTGAAAAAGTGAAGATATCATTACAAGTTTTTATTTTTAAAAAAAATATTTTTTTTATTTTTAAAACACAAGTACATAAATGCACTTAAAAATAAACATCTCACAGAAGAAGAAGACATTAAAAAATTTATAGTGTCAAAATCAATGCTATAAAAAAAACGTTGGTGATGATACACCACCACTATTCAAAATCGACATTAAAAACACCACTTTAAAAAAAAAAAAAAATTATTAAAAAAAAAAAACAAGATGAAAAAAAATTAAAGTGCCAAAAACATGCTCAAATTTTTTTTTCGTGATTCTGCATCGCCACCTTTTCAAAATCAGGTGTTTTTCTTGATATTTGAAAAAGTAGGTAACAT